>PVKA01010463.1:5693-23919 GCA_004027165.1 Ctenomys sociabilis
CAATGTATTAATTTATCGAATCTGTATTGTTAAGGTGTCTTGAAACTGTATGATTGACATTTGTAGTTCAACAAAATAAAATAAAATAAAACAAAAAAAAACCCCACAAAAGTTAACTGAAAATTATATTTTAAACATACTACTGTTTTAATCCCAATAAAATGCTTAGAATCAAAAAAAATAATTATCACTGTGTGGTTCAGATTTGTACTTTCTCAACCAACCTTTACTGATTGTTTTTCCCTTAAATTTTTTTTAATGATATAATGTTTTATTTATAATTAAAATACAAATTACAGTATTTCACTGTGAAGATTAATCTTTTTTTTTCCTTTCATTTTATTGAAGTACAAATGTCACTCAGACAGTTTCAAGACACCTTAACAATACAGATTCGATAAATTAATACATTGCAAACTGTTTTCATAACGTTTTGGTATTGTACAAGGTGCATACTTGATATTATATTTACAGATATTATTTTAGCAGATATCTCTTATGAGTGAATTAAGAGTGTAGCTGCTTACTTATTTTTTATACCTGAATTATATCAAAAATTCAAGAATTATTTTCTAGTGGATGACCACTAGTACTAGAAGCCGACATAATATCCTGTCCAACCACCATTAGTGCAGATCTTGCCTCTCATAGAATTATGTAGAAACACAGCGTTATCTATCCCAACTGTACTGTCTATACACACACATCATGATTTAGTTAATCTTAACTATCAGCTGACTGGCTTAAGAGCTGTCTTGGGGATTTGCGAAGTGCAGTTCTAGGTATTTCTCTGTGTGTCTTGAGGATGTGGCTCTGGAAAACTACATCTGACCCATGCCAGACAGAGCTCTTCTTCTGTTTCTTTCCTCCTGTGACCTGCTTCCACGTGGAGTGAAGAGAGCAGCGTTGCTCCACCCCCCTCTTGTACCAGGACACTCCTTTGGAGAGAGCTGACCATGGCCAGAAACCTCCGACAGTGAGAGTCAAGATGACCCCCTTTCCCTTTTCGTTGTAGATGTCGTGTATTCTGTCCTGGCGATGAGAAAGCTGATTAATATATTCTCCAAACATTCAAGATCAGATGAAAACACTAAATAATTCTCTATCCTCTATTTTTAAAGATTAAAATCTTTAGTAAAAAGTGCAGCAATCTCTTACCTTTCATATTCTTCTAGTCTGACTTTATCCTTACCTGCGGCAGCCATATTCATGCCTGATCTGCTCTCGCTGCTCTCTCTCCTTTTTTCTAACCCTCCCATTTTTTTCTCTGTCTTATCCTATTTTCATCTGCTTTTCCTGGTTATATTCTTCTTGAACTGATTCTCCACTTGTGAAGTATAGAAACACTCTCAAAATAGGCCTCAGTTTTGATGATGCTGTTTAACAATTATTTGAATCTTCTCAATTACAGTAGGCTCATTTAATTGTCAGCTAGTTTTCCTCTCTCTGGAAATTTACTTATGTAATATAAAAATATCTGAACTATTTCCCTACCCCTATATAATAGAGTAGAAGAATCCCCTAGACTGAAGAATAGTTGGTTTTCTTTTATTGAATCATTATCTGTTAGTTATATCTGTGAACACTATTCTAAGAGTTTTATAGTTTTCTTATCTTTATTTTTTGGATTCATTTGACATTTAATTCAATTTTGAACGCATATATTCTACTTAGTGCTATTTATTTTATCATTCCTGTAGCAGTATTATAAGTAACTTTTTTTTGTTATTATGTATCTGTTACACATAATGATTACGTTATATTTCTCATGGGGAATTGGTATGCAAAGTCATTCTTTTCTTATCTTTTATCCCTCTGTTTTCTCCTGTCCCTTCGTATCTAGGTCTCCATCCCATTTGCAAAGGATATATCTATCTAGTTCCTGTATCTATCTTTCATTTTGCTCTTTATTTATAATTTGGATTTTTCACATAAGAAAAACTGCATGAGAGTTAAGCTTGTGCATCTAACTTATTCCATTTAAGATAATGGTCTTAAGATACATTTGTGATCCTTCAAAGGACTTAAGTTTATCCTCCTTCATGACAGTAGAAATTCATTTTGTGTGATACTGCATTTTCCTTAACCATTCCTCTGTTGATTGGCTCTAGGCCATTTACATAATTTAGCTATTGTGAATTGTGCTGCTACAAGCATGGCTGTGCAGGTATCATTATCATATATGGTCTTCAACTTTTTCAGGAAGATACTTAGGAAACAGCTAGGTCAAAAGGAATTTCTGTTTTCAGTTTTTTGAAGATTGTCTACAGTGATATCCATGGCAATTCTATTAGTTTACATTCTTACCAGCAATGCAGAAGAATTCTGTTTCCCCAACAGCCTTTCCAGCATTTGCCATTGTTTGATTTCTTGATGATGGCTATTCTTCCTAGGGTAAGATGGACTCTTCTTTAATAGTTAAAGATTTTTATTTTCGTGCATTTTTATATTAATTTTATTGAGAAAGAAATAGCATTGAGACAGTTTCAAAGCAGGTTAATAGGATAGTCACAATAATTAATACAATGCGAATTGTTGTCTTTATAGTAGTTATTCACAGTACAAGATGCAGACATGATATCTTGTCTAAACACTATTTAGTACAAATCTTTCTTTTCATTGAACTGAGAAAATAGCTATATATCTAGCCTACTTTGTATATACATATATATATATTTTTTTTTTTTTTTCACTACAAATGGTCCTTCATTTATATCACACTTTTTTGTTTACTTTTGCCAGAGATGGATATTGCATTGCAATTCAAATACTGTAGGTGTGCGAATTCGGCAACATAATCTAATATAGTCCAGTAGTCCATAATAGTAATGGGTTATCCATAGACTTGGCAATGTCAGAAGTTGTTGACTTGAGACTTTTACAACTCAGCATATTAATATCACTTTATTTTTATACTTTGTGTTCATATTTTTCTGCTGAATGGTTAAGACAAAGATAAAGCAAGACCTATATAATGAAAAAGTTAACTTTTGTGTCTGATAAAGTCAGCCAAATCTTGTCAGGATTTACCATGAAACCATGTGGTAAGATGGAATCTTTTCTTGGTAGAACTGGGTATTGAACTCAAGCTCTTGAGTGCTTGCCATGCAAGCACTTATTCTACTGAGCTACCTCTGCAGCCATAAGATGGAATCTTGCTAGGGTTTGATTCTTATTGCTGTAGTTTTTTTCTCATATTCTCTTACCATATCTTTTCATCTTTTGTGTTTCATGTTATTGATTTCCCGATGTTCATGAATTCTCTGAAGAATAAATGTGGAGATTTTATTTGTTCTGCTCTTTGAATAGTGTTGATTCTTTTTATTACTTTCTAAATTAACTTGATATATAATTTTCCTTGATCCCCTTGCTAAGGTAATTGTTGCTGATAACATATGCATTTTATAAATTTTCTTTTTGCTATTAAATATGTTAATATATGTGCCCACACATATATACATGCATATATACATTTAGTTTTTTATTTCCTTTAATAATAGGATCTTACTCTACATGTTCCTTTTAAACTTTGTTTTAAAGATTAGCTTTTTTATTGTTATTTTTTAAATGTATTTAGCACAGGGTCTCTAGGATCTCACTACACAGATTGGACTCCTAGTGATCCTACTGTTTTCAGCCCCCCAAACTCTGGGATTACAGGTGTGCACTAGCATGTCCATGTCAGTTACTGCCTCAGTGCTCCCTGGAGTGCCAGGCTGGCACAACATGCTGGGGATTGAACCCCAGTCCTGGGGTCCATTGAGCTATCTCGCTTGCCCTTAAAGATCTGCTTTTAAGAATTCTGTAATGTATAATAAATCCTCTTCTAACTACTGTCCAATTTATTTAAAATATTGGCTTAATGACCTGTCTGATGAATATGTCATAATTTATCAGTTATATCACTTTTGAAGACATTTATGTAATAGTGATTTTAAAACTGCTGTAAATAATGCTTCAACACACACCAATGTATATAGCTTCTTTTTTTTAAAAAAAAAAAAAACTTTTTTATTAGCACATGTTTGCAGTACATGATTACATTTATGGTGGGGAGTTTGTATATGGGCATAATGTGTTAATTCATTCTGTACCCAACCTCTTCTCATCTCCTGGTCCCTCCAACTCTTGATCCCCTCCTCCTTTGAACATGTCAAATTGATTGTTTTGGGGAGTTGTTAGGACAGAATATATATTCAGTTTGTTACTGAGATATGCTGAATTACTTCACAGAAAATTTGTAACCGTTTATATATGCATGAACCTTCCTGGTGAGTGCCTACTTTTCTGTCCACTAACAAGTTATAGAAGTTGTAAAATTCATTAGCAGTATAGATCAATAACAAAATTTCAAATTAGCTTCATTTATATTTCTTGAACTATAAATGAGAATAAGTAACTTTTCAAATGTTTACTGGCATTTTCTCCTCCACAATTTGATTCATTATATCATCTGCCTGATCTCTGCTAAGCTGCTGGTCATTTGCACAGAAATTATAGTTGGTCTTTTATATAAATTCTTTGTTCTACATGTTGCACAATGTGCCTCCCGGTTTCTGTGTGTCTTTGAACTTTATTTATGAAATATTTTAATTTTGAGTACAGTCCCATGACATCAAAGATATTGTTTTCTGATGAATTAAATACTATGTCTTAGTCATATATTACCTCTTACCCAGTTTATTTTTTTGCTGATATTCTCTTGGAGTTTCTAATTCTCTTATTTTATTCATCTCTCATTCTCTTTTTTTCCTAATCTTAGTCTCAGCCAACCATTTCATCAGTACCTTGAGCCCTGCGACCTCCCTTCAGTAGACCAATGTTTTTGTGTTTCTGCATGGGGGAATGATGGTTTTGAATTTATTATAAGCTTATTTTTCTCTAAGTACTCACAGAATCTAGGTTTTGTGAAATTATTACATGTGTTCCCTATGTGCCCCTTACGTCCCTGGCCCTTTCCCAACCCAGAAGCAAAGGCTAAGAGCCTGAATGGTTTAGTTTATAATAATCAGTGAAATAGTTATTTTTAGATATCAGCTTACTTCTATAGAGATGAGTAATTATACTTACATAAGGTCCTGTAAGCCTTGGAAATTTCTATGGAATTCCCTCTGCCTCATAGCATTTCTTTTGCTTGGCAGCTTTTTCTTGTATTCACAACCTCATAAATAAATTTTATTTCAAATTACTTTCGCTTCTAACTTTCTTTTTCTATGAAGAATAAGATCCTCATTTTTTTGCTGGGGATTTCCCTTTGGCTTCCAGCCATCTCACCTCACTTCTCCATGTTCATTTTTTGTCAAAATGAAGGCAAGCAACCTGGAGATATTGGAGTGGGAGGCAGGACTTCATTGATCTCTCAATTCCATCTTCCTGACCCTACACTTGTTTTGATATTGGTAATGATGAGCTCATAGAATGAGTGTAGGACTCTTCTTTTCTTTCCACTTTAGTGAAATAGTTTGAGGAGGACTGGTCATAATTCACGTTGAAACTCTGGTAAAATTCAGCAATAAGTCCGTTGGGTTATAAATTCATTGAGGTCTTTATTTGTAACCTCTTTGGAAAAATTTAGGAAAACGATGCAGGATACAAAGGAGCAATTTAGAAAAGAGACAGAGACTCAAGAAGAACTGAAGAGAAAATTTGGAAATAAGAAGTATAATAGGTCAAACTAAAAGGAAATGAAAAATCCCCAACAATAGACAGGAGCAATGAGAAGATAAAATTTCAAGGCAAGAAGATAAAGTTAAGAAATTAATACATATAGTTTTTAATAATGGAAAACCCCCACAAAATTATGCACAAAGCATCTAAAGACTCAGGGATACAGTTAGAAGACCAAATTCTAAACTTTTCGAATAAAAATGGGTTTCCAGGTGCTGTTTTCTAATGCATAGAAAATCTAATTAATGAAATAATACAGAAAATTCAAATCTTGGGAAAGATAAAGGCATACAGACACTAAAAGAACTTAGAGCACCAAAGTGACATGACCAGAAAAGAATCTCTCCACATGACAATGTCAAGAGTGCAGAACAAGGAAAGAATATTAAAACGTATTACATAGATAGATAGATATATAAATAGATAAATAGAGGGAAATATCAAGCCACACATAGAGGAAAACCTCTTAGAATAACTGCTTTATGGATCTGGAGGTTACCTAGAGTCCAGGAGGACATGAACCAATGCATTTCAAGCCCCAGAAGAAAATAATCACCTACCTAAATTGCTATATCCAGAAAAACTGGTCTTCAAAATTGAAGAAGAAATAATTTCCAAAATAAGCATAAAGTAAAGGAATTCATGACCAGTAACAAACATTGAAGAGGATACTTAAGAGAAATCCTACATACTGAAGAGATAGAATAGACAAAACACTGACAATTAGGAAAGAAGCAAACATTGGCCAAAAAAAAAAAAAAAAATGAAAGAAAATTTAGAATGTGACTTTCTGCATTAATTCTGCATATAAATAGTGCTAGCTTTTAAAATTAAAATACACAATCAGTAGATTGGATTTAAAAAACAAACATGAGTCAGCTCTCTTCTACCTACATAAAATACACCTAGCTGGCAGGGATATACAAAGATACATAACTGAAGTGAAAGAATGAAAAACAATACTACATGACAATAGATTTCAAAAGTAAGTAGTAGTATCATAATTATGACAAATGAAGACAAAATTAGACAACAAGACCATTACATATGTGGAAGGATTTTTTTTTTTTGGTTGGCTTAAACTGCCTTAAGAATGGGTCTGGTGTAGCATGTGATGCTGGGGATCGAACTGCAGTCCCTTGTACCTGACTGATTTTGCTCAAAAAAGGCACTTTAGACAACTGAGCTAACCTGCCAACCCCCAAGACCACTACATACTGGAACAAACGACCCAGAAGGAATAATATGTATACTGACCATCACTTACCCAATTCCATAAAACAAGTATTACTAGGCAGAGATACAAGTCCCAGTACAATTATAATTGATGACCAATGCAAAGTAGATATTTTAGGCTATAAAACACATTATAACAAATAAAAGATAAAATTTTTGCAGCGTACCAGATCATAAGGGAATGAAATTAGAAACCAACAGCAAGAGAAATTATAGAAACTGTGCAAACAACAAACATATGGAGGCTGAAAATTAGCTTTTCATTCTGTAAAGACAACATCACTCTAATACCAAAGCCAGACAAATGCCATCTAAGAACAACAACAAAATTGTAAAGCAATATCCTCGGTGAACATAGATGCAAAAGTCCTAAACACAATATTTACAAACTGAATTAAGTAACACATTAAAAAGATCATATACCATGATGAAATTGGTTTCTTTCCAGGGATGCAAGAGTGGTTCAACACATATTAATCAGTAAATAGAATACCTTACCTAATAGAGTCAAGAATAAAGTCATAAGATCATCTCAACAGATTCAAGAAAGACCTTTGACCAAATCCAACAAGTCATTATGATAAAAATCCTAATGAAACTAGACATTAAAGGACCATATCTCAATGTAGTAAAGGTCATATATTGGAAACCTACAGCCAACATTATTCAAAATGGGGAAAAAGTGAAAGCATTTTTTCCTAAAATCAGGAACAAGGCAAAGCAGTTCAGTCATCATTCCTATCAGCTATATAGAAGAACTAAGTTGCTATTTGCAGGAAGGTAGTGGATCAGGAGCTCATCTTATAAAGTGACATAAACCAGACTCATACAGACAATGATGTCACATACTACTAATGTGTGGAATCTAGAAAGATGACATAAATAGAAAGATGACATGAAAACATATGGGGGACTAATATTAGACAAGACAAAGAGAATAATGGGCATGAAAGAAAAGAATCTGAGTGCAGTGATGGGATGAATATAATCAAAATATATTACATGCCTTTGAGTTCAATATTTTGTAAAGCTAATAGTCAATAATTAAAATAGTATATGTAGAATACTATTCACCTAAATACAAAAAGGATAATGTGTATTATGGTAAGATAAAGCCTGGAACAAAGCTAAAGTATAATTTTACTTGAACAATGTTGAAATGGGATAAATCAAGTTCAAGATCTGAGTCAGTGATATCTATGTTGATAGAAACAAGGGGCCTGTGAGACAGCTCAATGGCATAAGCACATGCCTAGCAAGTGCAAGGTCCCAAGTTCAATCCCTAGTACCACAAAAATAAATAAAGACAAAAAAATTTAAAAAAGAAGAAAATGTTTGGCTTTAGAAGTTGTCTTTTAAGATTTTTGAGTAGCTATTTCCATTTTATTTAGTCAAGAGGACCAACATAAGAAAATGTAAGGTGAGTGGCAGAATATATCTAAGACCCATTGCCAGGTTGGTCTCTGTCTGTCTGTGTCTCTGTCTCTGTCTCTTTCTCTGTCTCTGTCTCTTTTTCTATCTCTGTCTGTCTCTGTTTGTCTGTCTGTCTGTCTCTCTCTCTATCTCTCTCTGTATTTAGTACAAGGTCTATGGGGTCTTAGTACACAGATTGGACTCATAGTGATTCTCCTGCTTTCAGCCCACCCAAGCACTGGGATTACAGGCACACTCCATTACAGCATGCCCGGGATCAAACCCTGGTAGCTGCGTCTCTCTCTTTTTGCACAGGGAGTCAAACTTATGACTTTGAGCTTGATAGGCAGGCATTGTGCTGCTGAGGTATACCCTGGCCCTGTCCTCTTTTTCTTGGTATCTCCCTATCTTTTTGTCTTCCTTTTCCAGTGAGATTACAGAGGACCTATTTTTTATCTCATCACTTGTGGACATTTTCTCACTGATAGCTTTTGGGTGAGATATTACATTTTAAACTATAGTACATTATTTTAGGTGGCAAAACCAGGCTTTATTTTGGAAAAAACAATTGAACTGGGTTTTGGTGAAGGGCACGGGCAAAAGAAGAGGTACCCTAGGCAGTAATGTTCCCCCCCAAGGGTGACCTGCAGGCTAAGCTGAGCCTCAGGTGGCTCTCTTGCTCCCAATACTCCTTTGTACAGCTGTCCCCCCATGGGCTCTGGGGCAGCCTCTGGAGAGGCATGGGCTGGAGAGGCTGCTGTGGCCCATTCACTTGGGCAGGATATCAGAGGTCTCAGATACCAGCTTCCCATTGCGGATCTCAATCTTACTCACAGCCACAGCAGACGGTGCAGGTGAAGCCAGGGCTTTGGAGGCTCCTGGAGCCAGGGCCTGCGAGGCCCCCATGGGGTGATCTTACCACTCCTGCATAGCCCCTGGAGGTCTTCGTGTGGATGCTTATGTTTTGCATCCCAGCCTCCAGCCTGTTTTCCTTGCCCTACCGCAGCTTGCGGTAGGTGGCGATCTCAATGTCCAGGGTCAGTTTGATGTTCATGAGCTCCTGGTACTCGCACAGCTAACAGGCCATGTCCTGCTTGGTCTTCTGCAGGGCAGCCTCCAGCTAGGCCAGCTTGGCATTGGCATCCTTAATGGCCATCTCCCCACGCTGCTTGGCATCAGCGACAGCAGCCTCCAGGGATGCTCTTTGGCCTTTGAGAGCCTCAATCTCTGCCTGCAGGTGGCTGACGCTGCGGTTCATCTCAGAGATCTCGGACTTCATGCGGCGGAGGTCATCCCCATGCTTCCCAGCCAGAGTCTGCAGCTCTTCATACTTGATCTGGTACATGCTCTTGGCCTCGGCCCGGCTGCGGTTGGCGACCTCCTCGTACTGGGCCTTGACCTCGGCGATGGTACCCTCTAGGTCCAGGGAGCAGCTGTTGTCCATGGACAGCACCACAGATGTGTCCGAGATCTGAGACTGCAGCTCACATATCTCCTCTTCATACAGCTGCCTGAGTAGGTTGATCTCATCAGTCAGCCCTTCTAGGCATGACTCGAGCTCCACCTTGTTCATGTAAGCTTCATCCACGTCCTTCTTGATGAGGACAAATTCACTCTCCATCTCTGCTTGTTGATCGCATCTTCATACTTATTCTTGAAGTCCTCCACCAGCCTCTGCATGTTGCCAAGCTCCGCCTCCAGCTTCATTTTCTCCTGACCCAGTGTGTCCAGCTGCCACCTGAGGTTGTTGATGTAGCTTTCGAGCATGTAGTCCATGTTACTCTGGGATGTCTTCTGCTGCTGTAGGAGGCTCCATGTGGTCTCCAGCATCTTAATCTGCTGCTCCAGAAACCAAACTTTGTGGATGAAGGAGGTGAATTTATTGTTGAGGTTCTTGATCTGCTGCTTCTCCTGAATACACACAGCCTGGATGTTGGGGTCCACCTCCAGGTTCAGGGGGTTCAGCAGTCTCTGGTTCACCTGGACGATAGTGATGCTCCCCACACCACCAACCCTGCCATAGCCATGCAGCCCCGGGTTGCTCCGGAAGCTGCAGCTGCTGCCTATTTGGGAGAAGCTGGAGAAGCTGATGCAGGAAGCAGGCCCGCTGGTGTGGAGAGGCGGCTGAAGGCCCAAGTGCCAGAGGTGGACACCTTGTAGGACTTCTGGGTCCCCCTTATGGACATGGTGCAGGCTGGAGTGGAGGCAGGCGAACTGAAGATGGAGACTGGAGAAGGAGCCTGGAGGTCTATAGTACATTTTCTTAATTTTAAAGCTGAGTAGTGGTAATTAATGGTAGGCACAGATCCTGATGCAGTTATGTAGATCACTTTGTCACGCTGTATCTATCCATGTACAAACACAATGATGTAGCAGTGTAAAAGAACACAGCATTGACTCTTTCATGCTTGTTAGTTTAGGTAGGCCTCAAATTTAATTTTGTCACCAAGTCTTCCTTGAATACTAGAAGTCATTTTCCTCATGACTCTTTAATAATTATTTAGCACTTTGCTAATGATACAAGGCACTTGTTGATCTCTGTAAATACTTGGAGCCACAGAAATAATATCAGGTACTATGTATTGAATATTCCTTATAGGCCAAGCATAAGTTTCTTAGCCAAGAACAGTGTATTTGACATTAGTGAATCCTCATTATTTCATGGTGTCTGCATGAAAAGAACACTGAACAAAATAACTGAGTTTCTGAATGATTCTGCAGATAACTTCTAAGTTTCCAATGTTCTACTTAACTCAAGAATTTTAGAATTCCTATTATATCATTATTGCTGTGAAATATTTGAAAATGCAAATAATATTTGATTCTACTTAGCTGATATTCAGAGGTTTATTTTGTCTAGAATCATGTTTATGATCATCATAGAATGACTGATAACATTTACTGGTTATTTATACAAAACACTGCTACAATAATTTTAAAGGATTGGAACTTTAAGTCTTCATAAAAATTCTATCTAACAAGCATTCTTATTATTCCCAATTTCAAAAGAAGTACTATGATTCCATTGTGCTATTCTGCCAGTAAAAAGAAAATATTTTGATTTTATGTTTGTATATTTTAGTTTTTCAACTTATAGTATCTATTTCATTTCAATAATGTAATGCATAACACTATATTGTGAGAAATTAAAAACAGAATGACAAATCAAATAGTATAGAACTTCACAAAAATAGTCATTGATCAAAAGCTGTATCAAGGGTCAGCCAAATAGCTCAGTGGATTAAAGCACCTGCAAGCAGGTGCAGGGACTGGGGGTTTGATCCCCGGGCCTGCTGTCCCTGCTCTACCTCCAGGTGCTCTGAGACAATTGAGACTGGGCATAGTGGCATGCGCCTGCAATCCCGGCTCTTGGGAGGCTGTAAAAAGGAGGGCCACTATGAGTCCAATCTACTAGTGAGACCCTAAACACCTTGTAGATCTTTCCCTAAAAAATACAAAAAAACCCCCCCATATATCAGTATAGCCAGTGATACTCAGGAACAGAGAAAACATACTGAGGAAAATTGCAGAAATCTATTACAAAAGTGTCTTCATTCAGTTCAAAGGACTACTGGAAAAATAGGAGAAAAATAAAAGAATAATAGGAATATTAGTATTTTGAATTTTATAATCATTACATAATTATTCAATCCAATCAAGGAGAGAATGGCAGCTTACACATGGGTGAGGTGAAATAATCTCTTTACACTGAGGTTCAGTATAAATTTGTTGATCTAGGATATTAACATATGATTCTGTTTACTAAAAACTTACTGCATTGAATTTTTACAATAAATAGTTGACTATGATACCTAGGGTTTAAAACAACCTTATCTGAATACACTGATAACATTAAACTTATCTATTTCTCTTCTTAGCTGCAAAATAAATCATTAGCTAACCATTGCAGCATCCTAGAGAGTAGACATCAAAATATTATTCTCACTTTGTAGAATGCTGTAGGCAGAGACCAGATAAGTGTATTATCCAAGATCACCGGTAAGCCAGGGGCAGAGTGGGTATTAGAATGTCAGACTCTGGATGCTTTATCTTAGTCTTAGAAAAGGAATTTTCACCATTTCCTGGGCAGATACCACAGCAAATAGGGAAGCAATAGTTGAGTGGAGAGTCATGGCTACCTGGGCTAGCTTGAGGCTCTTACTGTGAATTTCACTGTGTCTGGTGTGTTAAGAATCCACAAGCTTATAAACAAACCTCCAGGTAATAACATAAACACTCTTTTTTCAAGTTCATTTATTTCTTTGAGCTGACAGCCTCGTATCCCTAGTTCACTGCCAAAGGCTACTGTTTTGCTGAGCTCTGCTATGAAAATTTTCATCACTCTAAAAACGGCCAAATGAAAATAAAATGGCTCTTTTGTCTTCAGTTAAATCCATAATTCTGCTAACTTTATAAAAGCACAATGTTTACTGAAAAAAGCCAATAATTTCTACTTTATGTTTGTTAAAAACAATACATATTAGAAGTATAAAAGACATCAATTGGTTCAGAAAATTCAAAGCAGTTGTAAAACACAGTGCGATGCTGAAAGAAATGGCAAAAAACACTTTGAAATATCTTTGCATGTTGAAAACATCTACTGACATCACAGAATTTTACAATTTTTAGAGAAAGTTATAAAGACACAAATCACCAAGCATTTCTTTGTCAGAGGTAGAATGGCAAATGTTCTGCATTCTTATCTCAACTCTAAATATTACAGAAATCAAATAGACAAAGATTTTCAAAATCATTAAGGCATAGCATTCATCAACTATAAATTCACTCAAAGGAAAGAAATGTGATTGAAAAATATAGTGATTTACTAAAGAAAGTACAGAAAACTTCAATGAAAATAAAAGTCAGCACATCCTCAACCAGAGAAAGTTTTATTTTTCTTCAGTATCTTTCTACCCAATTGCGTGTATTGTTATAATAAAGCAGTTCAGTGCATATAGAGTGTGATTATTGTAGTTCCTCTTTATAAAGGCAGGGTGTATTCCAAGATCTGGAGCAAGCAGAGGATATGGCAGTCCATGTGGAGGCCCACAGCT
Organism: Ctenomys sociabilis; assembly: GCA_004027165.1. Classification (NCBI taxonomy): domain Eukaryota; kingdom Metazoa; phylum Chordata; class Mammalia; order Rodentia; family Ctenomyidae; genus Ctenomys; species Ctenomys sociabilis. The sequence continues at coordinate 19,064 of PVKA01010463.1, forward strand.
ATGAAGGCTGGTGGTGGCCCTTTCAGTGGCAGCCAGGAGAAAGGTGCCTTCTGCAACACTTCTGGATATGGTGGTTTTGGTAAGGTTTGAATTTTGATGAGCACCTTTCTCCTCTATAAAGATGCAGACATGATAGTGAGAAGCAGATACACAGACCAGCTCTCATTTCAAAGAGCCCAACGTTTGCATCACGGGCAAGGAATTAGATGCTGGAGAAAGTGACTAATGCATGAAGCCATCTAGTCAGTGTATGATCTCTTTGCATCCATTTCCTTGCATTCACAGTGAGACTGGATCACCTATTTACCACTCAGAAGCTTCCCAGGGTTTTGGAATGCTTTTTAGAGTCCCACTAGGACTCTAGGAAACCCGAGAGTTATCAATGAAGAACATATTAGATGGCTTAAAGACCACTGGAAAGTATTTTTCTATGTCCTTCTAGAATTAGTTTCTGTTTTTGCAACCAAGTGAGATACAAAATACCTACAAAACCTCCAACTTCAGGCAGGATCAATCCTGAGTTTCCAAAAAAACCCAGGCAAACAAAAAACAATCCACCCCCCAAAGAACTCAAAAGACAAAACACAAAACAGTAGAAACTTGAATATGCATTCTGTGTTGTGTGCATAACATGATGCTACCCAAGCAACCTTGAAATTCTGTCCTCAGACAGGCCTCTGAAAGATGGTGTGGGAACATTCAGCTTGCCTAGGTGTGACAAGCAAAATAAAGAAGCGCCATAAAAAAATATTTCCAGTGGCTGTTCCATTTTTGATAACTATTATAATCTTGAGATCACTACTGTTTTATTGTTGCAATCCTGTAAGATTTTAATGTGTGAGATCAGACATATATTTGGTCTGTTACACTACCAAAGCCTTGCATGCTTAATATGAAACCTCCAGTCTCTTGGGAGAAGCGGACCAGTGAGTGACCGCTAAGCCCTTGCCATATCTGTTCACACAAGTTGCAGTCTGCAGCTTCAGTGCCGTAGAAAGATACAAATGCTGATTTATTTTATTTTATTGAAGTACAAATATGAATCAGATGGTTTTAAGACACCTTAACAAGACAGATTCGATAAATTAATACATTCCAAACTGTTTTCATACTGTTTTGGTATCGTACAAGGTGCATACATGATATTATACTTACAGACATTATTATAGCAGATGTCTCTTATCAGTAAATTAAGAGTGTAGCTGCTTACTTATCTTTTTTTTATACCTGAATTATATCAAAAATTCAATAATTTTTTTCCTAGTGGATGACCATAGTACTAGAAGCCAACATAATATCCTGTCCAACCACCATTAGTGCAGATCTTGCCTCTCATAGGATTATGTAGCACAGCGTTATCTATCCCAACCGTACTGTCTATACACACACATCATGATTCTTCCTTTCTATACCCCTTCCTTTGTCTACACCTGTCAAAGATGGGCACTCCATTGTCATTCAACTAACTTAGGTGCTTGAACTTGACAGCACAATCCAACACAGTCCAGCATTCCACAACAATAGTGAGTTATTCAAAGAAGTTGTCAACCATAGCCATTTACAGCTCAGCTTAATATTATGGCCTTGAGATGTATACTTCATTTTTTTACTTTTGTGCTTGATGGTTAAGACCTAGATAGAGCAAGACTTATATACCAACACATGTACTTTATGTTTCTGATAAGGCAAAATGAATGGCATTTGCTGCAGGATACTAATCAGCTTTTCTTCTGGATGGTTAACAACCTAAGTTCAAAAATCAGAGTTGGAGAAATAGAAGCGCCACAAGGCCAGCCAACATTTTGGCCCTACTCTTTCAAGGTCAGCGAAGACTCAGGACATAGGAGAACCTGTACTGCAACATCATGAAACTCAGGTGAGCTCCAAATTTTCTGAACAAGGAGATTATGGAGCCACAGAGGAAAGTGACTGAAGTTCTATAGCGTGCCTGGGGAGAGTCACATGGAGAGAAAACTTTCTCTCAGGCTCTCACAGAGAGCAAACTGGTCAAGTATTGGCCGTGACTCATCCACATGGATGACACAGACAAAGGATCTACAGAGTAATGTACAGGACTACAAGATAAACCCTGAGGGAACTTCACTGACCACACAAATGCTGATTATGTGGATTGATGATGAATCTGCTGCTGTATTGAGAGCAAGTCTGAAACACAGTCATGAAAATCACGTGAATTTGCTAAAAACTTGTGGACCCTTTAAGGAGCTAAAGAGTGGATAATAAAATACTTTTCTTTTCTCCAAAAATAAGGACTTTCAAATGGGAGTAATTAAGATGCTTTCACATTACACTTTGAAAAGAAAAAAAAATCACCTGTGCATTATTGAAACATCAGATAGCAACAAATCTTCTACGCAAACACAGCCACACCACCACAGTGGGTGTAGCAATTGAGACGGGCTAGGAAGGGATGCGCACATCAGTGCTGTGATTGGCTTCGTAGGCAGGACGGAGAAGAACTGCGGGAGCTGTTGGCCAGGCTACTCAGCACATTAAAATGTATACGTTATTTAGTTTTGGAATTTTCCATCTAATATTTTCAACTGTGCTGAAAACACAGGGAACAATATTGCAAATAAGAAGAGAAAAGCAGGTATTGATTTCCTGTATTTTCATATGTAGTTTGAATATGTGGTTTTAAAACTCTGCATTACAGTCATCATTAATGATATTATAATTCATTTAGTTAATTTTGTCTGCAGCCCTTTTTATCCTTCAAATTTTTAACTTTAGAGCACATGTTTGATAAAGGTTTTCTTTAGACAGTTGGTTATTTTCTTAGGATTTTTTTGTTTTTATTGTTGTATTTTTAATTTTTGATTCATCTTTATGGTAGAATTTGATGTTTAAATTTTTCCTATTTAAAAAGAAAGGGTCTGACTGGGGAGGTAGCTTAGTGGCATAAGCACCTGCCTGGAAAGCATAAGGTCATAAGGTTGATATCCAGGACCAAAAAAGAGAAAGAAAGAAAATGTAAGGGAACTAAAAGATGAAACAAGGAGGGGAGAAAAGTGAAAGAAGGTAGATGAAAAGAATTAAGGTGTGTTAACACATGAGAGCGTATAACACCCCACAATGGGTGTAATCATTATGTTCTGCAAACATGTTCTAATAAGAATATAATTGACATTTAAATTACTATATACTTTTTTGCCTAGATCCTAACAAATAAATATTTTATGCATAGATTTCTTGTTTGATGACTTTTTTCCTACTCAAAATGTGTGGACATTAGCCCACTGCTTTCTGGAACTGTTGAGGGAGAAGTCTCATGCAGTTCAGATTTTCTTTTTTAATTAAACTTTTCTGCCTAGTTAGGAGCTAAAATATATTTGTGCTTCTTTACTCTTCAGCTTTATGTGTGTCAACAAGATCTGTTTAGGCCTTTGTACTCATTAATGTTGCCTATTAATTAAATCTACACATTGTCATGCTATAACTCAGATTTATTAATCTTTTAAGATGTTTTCTTAAATTTGTATTTCTTCTTCAAGAATACAAATTTTGTTATATAATTTCTCTGGCAACTATATTTACTATTTCTATTCAATATTTTAATCTCTTTTCATTTCTTACACACTGGAGGTAGCTGTTCAAACTTGCTGTCATATTACTGAATTTTCATTAGTGTTTGCCTTGTTCTTTCTTTTTTATGGATTTAGTATAGGATCTACAGGGTTTCTTGTTTTTTAGTAGATACAATCATATGAGATTCTAAGTTTAAAAGATATTAATTTTGCTGTTTTAATTTAAACTTATTTTCTTTTCAGTCCAACTTAACTCCTCAATTGTTTTCCTTTTCTAATGTTATGTAATTATCTCTCAAGGCTCATTTCACAGGTTTATACTTTGAATTTTGTCAGGAACAGAAGAAATAGCTATTTTTTCATGTCTTACAGTGTCATTTAAAAAATGAACTTTGTTTCTATGTCTTTTATGTTAAAGAAGTTTCTAAACTTCAACTCATCTTTGTCTTTTTTTTTAATTGGGCAACAAGTGAGTCACATCTCATTATGCTTCATAAATTGGGATCTTGTCAGATAGAACTGTTTTTGGCTGAGGTAAAGTGTAAGTGGCTTAACCAGATAGACTTTCATTCTTACAAGAGAGGTCAAGTGCTGGCCCATTCATAACTGGTAAAAGAAGTCTCTTGGGACCAACACCTCCTTGCTTTTGAATTTACAACCCTAGCATGGTGACTTTTATTTACATGGTTTCAAGATGACCATACAAAATGTATCACATCAGTCATGGGTATCTTCAAGAAAGGAATGAAAAGGCCTATTTTTTAAAAATAAAAAGTATGTTTGTGAATGATCTATTGAGGACATTTCTATTTCCATCTCATTCCTATGAACTGTATCACATAGCCACTCCCAGCTGTAATGGATGTGTGCAGTTCTAACTGTAGTCTCTCAAGTGAGAAATTGAGTTGGCTAATTAAGAAGATGAAGAAAATATTGTGATAGAACTTAGACTGTTACAGTTAGTTCCTCTCTTGGTCTTAAGAATTTTATTTTCAATCTTGGAATATAAGGATTAAAGGTTTGTGATCACCCCTAGGGAAAATTTCCATTTCTATTTGTTGTTTATCTAGACTGAAGAGACATATCTTGCTCTCATAATCAGAGGTTACTTATTTCTATATAAGCTGAAGTAATCTTATCAACAATAATGAGAGAAATACTGTGGATTTAGAATATGTCACCTGACGTAATTTGTCACACATTCATGGGTGGCATTTTGAATTACTGGCAATTGTAAGAATTCAAATGTGAGAATGTGCTAATCCTGCTGTTGTCTGAATGTTTATGTGCCCTTAAAATTATATGTTG
>PVKA01010463.1:24019-64539 GCA_004027165.1 Ctenomys sociabilis
AAAAAAAAAAAAAAAAAAAAAAAAAAAAAAAAAAAAAAAAAAAAAAAAAAAAAAAAAAAAAAAAAAAAAAAAAAAAAAAAAAAAAAAAAAAAAAAAATTATATGTTGCAATCCTAATGGCAAAGCTGCTCATGTTAGACTGCAGGCTTTTGTGGAAGTGGTTGGTCAGGATAGGCGAGAACTCATGAATAAGATCAGTGCCCTTGTAGGAGGCCCATGGGAATTTACCCTTACACCGTAGGAAGACACAAGGACAGGACACCCATTATGAGTAAGAGGGAAATCACCAAATACTAAATGCGTCAGGTCCTTGATTTTGTACTTTTTAGCTTCCAGAAATAGAAGCAGATCCTTATCATTTATGAATCAACCAGATTATGGTACAGCATTGTGTCATAGTAGCTCCAAAAATTGAACCTGTTACAAGAAAAGTCAGCTCAAGATCTTTTTTTTTTGTTGTTGTTGTTAGTACATGTGTGTAGTACATGATGTTTACATTCCTTGTGGGAAGTTGGGGTGTATATACAATGTATCTTGATTCCTTCTTTCATCTTCTTTCCCTTCCCTGCCTTGCCCCTCCACCGATCTCTAGGTTCCCCTCCATTTTTGGGCATGTGTTTGGAGTACATAATGATTGCATTCCTCCTGAGAAGTTAGAATTGAAAATATTTATTAATATTTAATATTTAAAAATATTTGATATTTATTAAATACTACTTTTTATGGTATTTTCTAGGAAATACATAAAGTTGAATCTCTGAAAATAGTCACTATTACATGGGATAAGTGAGTTATGAATATAAATAATTCCAGATTATAAATTTTATGAGGACATTGCATATGCTTTGGTCACAATTTTTCTTCTAAATATGTTTATTATTTATTAATAGAACCCAATACATGTTCCTAGATTACCAATATATAGTAAATTACTGTAGATGAAATAATAAGAATACGTTTAATATGTTCTTGGGGCCAGAGCTGGAAACTCAGCTTGTAGGCCTTTGGAGAAGTGGCAGTACTTGTGTCAGCACTTACAAAAGCAGCAAGGCTAGATCACAAAAGAAGACACACTGAACCTTAGAGAAATTCTCTTCAAGTAGGTCTTTTTCTGAGCTGGGGTGTGTAGTTCAATGAGAGAATAGGGAAGGAAATGGGGCCTCAGCCTGGTCTCTATTCCATGATCAATATACAGCTTATGAAGTTTAAGATAGTGTATTGGAGACACATGCGTGAAATGGAAAAGTTGGGCTGGTGAGATAGCTCAGCAGTCTACAGTGCCTGCCTAGGCAAGCTTAGGCAGGGGCAGGGACCGCTGTTCGATTCCTGGCACAACATGCCACGCTAGCCTTGCCCCCAAGGTGGGCTGAGCCAGCCACAGAAAATACATATAATTAAATTAAATTAAAAAACAAGTGGAAAAGTCAACTGGAGGCAGGAAAGATAACTGGATCATCTTTCTGGTTTTCTGACTCTAGTATTTAGGGTTTCAATAGGTGAGAGATAATCTCTTTATTAAGGGACCTCATGTGCTTAAAATTATAATCAGTATTGCATGACATGCTCTCTTAATTTTTGTGCAATACCTGCTTTTACTCATTCTTATTTTTTTATTTAAAATAATGCATGAAAAATAAATTCCCATAGGGCTAGTGATCAATAGATGAAACAAAAATTATAAAATGAATATAAAAATAATTTCATTATAGTAATGAATCCTCACCCCGAAGAGTATCAGGGAGACTCTGCAGCCCTAGCCTGCATATTGGGATAGAAATATTGAAGAAAATGTAACATACTCTAGCTTAAGATGTGCTGATTTTTATTTTTGTCTAAGTTCTCTGTCCTTTCTCTCATAAATCAACAACAAATTGTATTCTCTATCAGCTCTACCTCTCTGCCTTTTGGGTGAATTTATAGTCAGTCAGTTTTTGATTTTGAAAGCTTTTTTTATATTTGAAGTTAAGAATTCAGAACATCAAGTTATTTATTGATAACCTGATTATGTTCTAATCTATTTTATTGTGACTGAAAATATTCATGAATCAAGTTTGCCATAGCACTTATGGAAAGAAAATACTTGACCATGTACACTTATATATGTCTCTTTTAATATTAGGTTGCTAAGATTCACTACATATTTTCAGTATAAATTGCATTTTGGACTTTTTGTCCTATTTGTAATAAACTTAATAATGGGTATTAGTACTTTAATAAGTTAATCAATTTTTTAGTCTGGGTGAGATTTTTGAGAGGGCTATATCCAAGTTTAGCTTTGTTATGGCCTGGAAATAGTGAACTCTATAAAGTGCAAATTTAACTTAAGTGTAAATATCAACAATAAAACTTAAAAATATCCCTTTGGCTAGAGTATGTTCTCAGAAGCACCTTAGTGAAATAATTTTAGAAAAAATCATAAATCTTTACAATTTGCAGTTATCAACCTGTATTAATCTAGTAAGATTGGGCCTGCCAAATAGCTCAGCAGATTAAGGCACCTGCAAGCAGGCTCAGGGTCTGAGGTTTGATCCTTGGAGCCTGCCATGCTGGCCCAACCCCTGGGTGTGCTGAGATGGCAATTGAGACTAGGTGTGATGGCTTGCTGCTGTAATCCCAGTTCTTGGGAGGCTGATCACTGAATCCAGTCTAGTAGTGAGGCCCTGAACAGCCTGTAGACCTTTCCCTAAAGTACAATAAAAAAATAGATAATAGATATTATTAAAGATTATTATGACAGTTTTCTCTGCATGTGAAGGTGATAATTTTGGGTGATGCCATATTCTCTCAGAGATCAAATAAACCTGAGCAGTGTAATTTGTAATATCTGAAATATTTTTGATAACGTCCTTCGGGAGAGATCATGCACAAGTTTGGTTTATTTTAGTTCTTTAGTTTTAGGAAAAATTTCAGGCTGTACTGAGGGAACACAGTTACAATAATCAAAGTTTTCAAGAAAATATTTCATAAGCATGTTTTTCCAAAATGAATTGATATAGTATGAGTGCTTTCCTGGGTATTTGGGTCTGTCTTTGACCCTGGCTTTCCCTAGTACCTGGCACTCATCTAGGACTGGGTGCGTCATCTCATTCCATTTCATTTGAGTCATCTCTCCCCAGTTTTAGCACTTGGAATCTTTTATTGCAGGTGGAGCCATCCTTGGAAAAGCTTTGGCAGATACCTACAATCATGCCTAATTGGGTAATCCATTATAGTCTTTTTGGTGGTGAATTTTACGTATATTGTTACATTTTAATATAACATTGTTGCTATTTCAAATTTATATTATTGTTTGAAAATCTTAAAATACAAATATTTGAAACATATAAAATGCATGCTTTTTAACAAATCTGAGTTATAGAATATAAAATAATTTTATTTTTCTTAAGTATAAATAGTAACTTTTGAGCATAGATATAGATATCTTCATTGTGCTTTAATGAAGAATTATATATTATTTATGACTAGCTTTTTCATTGTTTGTAATGCTGGAAAATAATATTTCTAGTGGTAGTCATATTTGAAGAGTTTTTACTTTTAATTTGATTTTCTCTAAAAGGGCTTAGAAAATCTTTCCTTCCTTCCTTCCTTCCTTCCTTCCTTCCTTCCTTCCTTCCTTCCTTCCTTCCTTCCTTTTCTTTTTTTCTTTCTTTCTTTTTTTCTGTTTTTGGTTGTTACAGGCTCTCTCTATACAACTTGGACTTGTGGTGATCCTCCTGCTTTCAGCCTCCCTAGAGCTGGGATTATAGCTGTGCACCACTAAAACTGGACTATGGCTGGTTCAGCACACCCTGGGGGTGGGGCTGGCACAGCACGTGTTGCCAGGGATTGAACTGCGGTCTGACTTGTCTAAGCTTGCCTAAGCAGGTGCTTTAGTCCACTGAGCTGCGTCACAGGCCCTATGTTATTTCTGTATTGAGATCAAGATGTTAAAATCAATGATTGTGTGTGTGCGTGTGTGTGAGATGATTGTACCCTTGAGAAATTTTTATACTTATTTGAGAAAGGAATTCTAATCTCTGGTCAGTTGTGCTTCTTATTGAGAACTTAGTTGGCAAGGAACCAATAATCAGAGGCAAATGACTTCATATGTTATTAACCCATGCCTCATGTCAAATCTCTAGTTGGGCCAATAAATCATAAATTGGTAAAGTTTACTCATGTTCTCTTATTGTAGACACATCATACCAAAGTAAGTGCTGAGTTTTAAAATTGGCTTCAGAACAATTTAATCAGCTTGTTTATGCTCTGGTCATAAAGAATTGACTGTAATGGGCTTACCATCTGTTCAAGATAAAAATGAAATCCCCTTTGAAGAAGTGGGCAGTTGATAGGAAGATTTTAATGAATGTTTAATGTTTTTGTATCTATACAAGGTACTTATGGTGACAGTAACATAAATGTTGTAAGTCTAAGGGTTCAATCTTAGTACTTCAGTTCTGTTGGGGTATTTTGCAGTTGTGAAGTTGCATACCAAAGTTAGAGAGGGCAGATTTAGTATAGTGAGGTGTTTGAGTTCTGTTTGAATATTTTTTTCCTATTGTAGTCTTGCCTGTTTACTGCTGTCCAGCACAATGAGTGTTTATACAATATCTTAGTCACCTTCCTGTCTCTGAGACACAATATTTACACCTGTAGTTTAAAGGGAAAATGGTTATTTAGACTCCTAGTTATAGTTCCTGGCTGGCTGGCTCCAGGACAGAAAGGAAACGCTAGAAGGGCCTGGGGGAAGCTCTCATGTCTTGGCAATCAGCAAGTCAAGAAAGAAAGGACAAGCCTGTGGAGGAGATAGATGCTTCTGGGTCGTAGCTCCAGGGGCCCCCCTGTTCTGACCAGCCACATCCTAACAGCACCTTCAGCTGTGAAATCAACTGATAAATGTAGTGCCCTAACAATACAATCGCCTTCCAAAGCTTCACCCTAAAACACGTGAAGCTCTGGCAGGTATTCTAGATCTAAACTATGGCAGGCCCCAAAGTGGCTTTTAGCACAAATCATTTATTAGATAATTTTCAAAATGATGCTTTGTGGCTTTTAGATGACAGTTTCATCTATTTGGAATCCAAACTGTGATCTGTTCTAAAATACTGTAGCCTTCTTACTGATGGACATTCTAAAAACATTTCATTACTTGAAATGGCATTGCTTGTCCTACCTGATGTTTTGTTTATGCAGACCCTTTAAAATGTATTGCACATCTTCTGTGACCATTGTTTTCTCTTGAAATTGAAGTGTACAGTTTTAGTAAACTCAGTGAGTGTTCTAGCCAGGGAACAATTTTCTAATTTAAGACTGTCATTGCATATCGTTTAGTTTCCCCTTGGATTTCTGACTGCAGTTGTTACAAGGATATTATAAAAAAAAAAAAGGAGAAAGGATTTCCTCAAATGTGGTATCTCAAAGTATATAAACTTGACCCACAATGTGAAAATTTAGTATATTTTCTTCAATATAAAATGCTATTTGGCACACTATATGTTTTGCAGTGTCATTTCGCTACAGAATAGTTGCCTATTTGTCAGAAGCTATTTGTCAGGTTTTGCAGTATCTGCAGGTGGTAAGTATGCTTCAGAATTCAGAGAAGGAAAATTGTATTCTCACAGGGACTCTTGTAAGTACTTGACAAAAATACAACCTTATTTTTACACACTTCTGCAAACTGAATGTGTTGGGTGGATTTCTTTCCACTAGGGAAAGTGTATTGCATCTTAATTAATGGTGGTTGTCATTATTACAATTTGGACAACAAAAAAGTTCAAATGTTTATATTTTCTTGTAAGTATTGTAACTCATTTAAATCCATTCCATTTACATGGGAAAGAATGCAAAGACATTGAGGTCTCTATGTGGGGAAATTTTGATAATGTAAATGTGAAGATACAGTAGCATGTATGCATTGATGACAATGAGCTTCAGGATTGGAGAGTGAAAGGGAAGGGTATAAATTAAGGCACTTTTGATTGCAAGTAATAGAATATCATGATAATGCAACTTAGTCGTAGAGGCTTATAATTTCACATGAGAAGTTCAGAGACAGGTGGTTGCAGAGTTGATCTAATGCTGAGTGGTATCAGTCCTCTCTATCTTTTTTTCTCTATGGAAGAAATTCTGTCTCATATGGTCCCAGCAGACTTTTTATTGTACTCCTCAGTGCTCAGAATTGGATACAATGCCTGTTACCAAACCACTCTCTGACAAGGGCCTAGGGAAGTGGAGAGTGGAACTGTGACAGGCTGAGACACAATTTGATTGATTTCCCAGAGCTGGGCTCTTTCTTCGAGAATATTGTCACCTCAACAGTATTAAGAGTTCTGATAACAGGGAAGATTGGGATGAATGGAGGTGCCTGCTGGGTGCAGCAAACAGTATTTCTATCGTGCCAATCAAGAATGTGGATGGAAACAACAAATGGTCGTTTCTGGCTATTTTATATATTCTGTGAAAATCTAGAGGCATGAGTAATGAACACATACGGTGTCTCTGTCAGTTTGATAGAGGTGGCTTTAAGTAACTGTTCTCTGCTATACCCTTGAAAACATATTGTGTCTTTCCTGGTAAGAAGCCTGGACTTCTCTCAGAATATCTCTATTGGTACCGTAATGCGAATGAGTTATCCTGGGCAGTAGCTATTCTGCAGATGGTAAGCACACATAATGTAAACACGAGCAAGGCTCCGAGGGCTGTTTGGCAACATTTGCTTAATCATACAAGCTGGCATTGGTTTATCTTTGCTGCATTAACGGTCTCATGTTGAGGGAATTAAGAGACTTTTTGCTCATTGAGGGTAGGCTGCTAAATAAGTGCTCTAAATCAATTCTTGCATGTAGGAAACAGTAAAATTTCTTATCTGAGTAATTCAAACCTCTGACATATTTAGAAATATATACCATTTACATTTATTCCATTGTGTGACACTGTACTTTTTATTTTCAAAATAAGCCTTTATACAGAGTGGCAATATTCCACAGTTGCTAAGAGCACATGGAACCAGGCTTTCTGACTTTGAATCCTTGCTTAGCCACTTACTTGTTACGAGACTTTGAGAACGGTGTCCCTTGGCTTTCTCATCCAATGGGGACATTACCAGATGTGAGGTTCTTTTGAGGATTTTTTGTTCTACCAATAACACCTGTGACTTATATTTGAATGTTAAAAATATGAGTACTCTTTAAATTATGGTGTTAATTTCCTAATTAATTCTATACTAAAATATTTTTCCATTAAAGTCATTCTCTATAGCTTCCCTGGGCCACAAAAGTAGAAAAGTGTTTTGTACTTTTTTATTTATACACAAGTACATGAAATAAATCATTGGACAAAATTTTAAGGAGCATTTATAGTGTGTTATTTATGGACATAAGCTTGTTGAAAACAGCAGTAATTTCTTAACAGTGAGGAGGACAGCCATCAACATGAACATGTGGGGACAAATAAAGACTTGCCACCAAAGCTAGTGATGGCATCCCATTGCTGTTAGAGAAGCTGTATCTGGAGAAGTCCGTAAAGGGCCTTTTCATACTTGATGCCAGTTCAAATATTGTAGGTACTTGAATTTAGCAAAATATCCAAATGTAGTCCAATAGTCCATAATAGTAGTGCATTATCCGCAGAGCTGGAAATTGTCTGAAGTTGTTGACTTGAGCCTTTTACAGCTCAGCATGTTAATATGGCAAAATTAATAGCAAGACTAGTCATGGTAGAAACAAACCTTAACATTTGTATATTTATCTTGAGAAATAAATGGATATATCCTACCAGTTTCGGTAGCCATCTCTTTGCACTGTATCAGAATAGGCAAGTTTGTAAGGACCAAGCCATGGTCACACTCAAGCTTTCAGGGACATATGTCTTATAAAAGCAAAAATAACAAAACATCATAAATCAAGAAAACTGAAAGAAATAAAACTAAAATTCACAAAAGATCTATTTATATGGATGAATAGAGTATGGTGAATGAAAGGGGTCTTGGCAGAGAAGCACTAAGTTCTGAAGGTCAAGTGTGAATGAGTGAATGTATCCATGGGCAGGTGCAGGAGGTCTCACAGCAGTGGGTCACTTGGACTTGTCAGTATCCTTATGGTGTTCATACAGACATTATAATAAAAGGAATGGCCTTAAATGCAGGGCATTTGTCATGTGAATGATCAGGGCTAATAGGAAGTAAATCTGAACACATACTTTGGGTCTCAGTAGTTGAGGTCTTTCAAATGCAGGGTGAAAGTGTCCAATCATAAGTGTTTTCAGCTAAATGTAATGCTTGAGAACATCATCTGAGAAATGAATTAAAAAGGAAGAAAACATGGAGTACCCAAGGAGGAAAAATTTGCAGCCAAACTAGTATAAACTGATGAGAATTTGAGCTATAGGGAACAATAATAAAAGATAAAAATCAGATGTGAAAAATACTTGGAAAATGTTTATTTGAATATTCATAATACTTTATGTACAAATATTATTCATTAATTTACATGCTAGTGTTTACTTTGTTAGCAGAAAATGAAATGTGCTTGGTTTGGGCCCACAAATTATATTTCAATGGAGGAATATCTGATGTTCTCTCTCTCTCTCTCTCTCTCTCTCTTATGCATTTGGTACAGGGTTACACTATGCAGCTCGGACTCCCAGTGATCCTCCTGTTTACAGGCTCCTCAGTGCTGACATCACAGGCCACCACGCAGTCTCAGGGGCCTGCACAGTGAGGCCAGGGACGGGGCTGGTGCATGCAGCAGGTTGTGCTGGGGATGGAACCCTATCCTCACAGTTGCCTAAGTAGGCTCTTAGTCTGCTGAGGTGTCTTTCTGGACCTATCTAATGATCTTAATCACAGTTATTCATTAATTAATTAGATAGCAATACAAAAATAAAAGATTTACTTTTATTTCACATAGATAGATATTCAAGTGAGGATATAACTTTCCCTCTCTGATTTTAGAGATCGAATACGTATTTTAGTTTTTAATTATACATTATAATAGAAGAGTGTTGGGAAGGCTCCTAACTAACCTCAGTGTTCTTGTCTTGTTTGGAAGATGGATTTGTTATAAATGAATAAATAAATAGGTAAATAACTGAAGAAAGGATAAAAGATGCAAAAGAATAACAGAGATATGAAAAGTTCATTTGGGGCTGCTGAGATAGCTCAGGAGTCTACAGTGCCTGCTTAGGCAAGCTTAGGCAAGCAGAGAAGACCATGGTTTGATTCCTGGCACCACTTGTCACACCAGCCTGCAGGCTGAGCCCATCAGAAAGAGAGAGAGAGAGAGAAAGAAAGAAAGAAAGAAAGAAAGAAAGATTCATTTTCATAAATTTCATGAGAATAATTGAAGAGAGTAGGAGTTAACAAAGGCTTTCTGGTGGAAAAATTTTCTAGTGAGAGACAACAGCTTAGAACACTAGTGTGTTCTATAACAATGAGGCCTGGTAGTTCTTCCTGTAAGGACAGTGCTGTGGCTGAGTAGTGTTGAGGAGGGAATAGTGGAGATGATTTCAGAAATGTAAAGTAAGGGTCATGACTTGTAGTCTTTTAAAGACTTCAGTTTTCTTATAAGTAAATAACCAATGGTTTTATGGATTTTATCTGACAAATGACATAATTTAACTTATGTTGTAAAAGACTTACTCTGGGCTCTAGGTATAGAATTCACTGTGGTGAAAGAGCCTAGTATAAAAGCAAGACATCCTGAAGATCTAGAAGTTCTAAATGAGTGAGTTTGTTGGCTTGCATAGTAGTGATAAGTGGTAAGAATTTACTGGATTCTGGAAATATTTAAAAAGTAGAACCAATAGAATATCTCACTGATTTAGAGTGGGACAGAAAGAGAAGTGTTAAAGGTAATTCTAGAACTTTGACTTGAACAACTAGAAAAATAGATATGTTATCAACCTAGTCAAGGAAGTCGGCCAGTGGAATATGTTTGAGAGGAAAATAATGGGTTTGGTTTCATAAATGTTAAGTTTAAAATGTTTTTCAATATTCATGTAATAATTTTGAACAAATACTTGTGTACGTAAGTCAAAGTTCAAAGAGTAGTCTAGAGTAACAACATAAATTTGGACTTGTCAGCATTGAGATGGCTTTGAGATTAGGTGAGAATCCAAGGAGGAAACGGAAAATAGGGAAAAGAATGTCAAGTGCTGAGCACTGCAAAATTATGAGCTAGAAAAAAGAATGGAGGACTGAGAATGTGCAGTTCTAGCAACCTCAGAAGTTGTGTAATGAGGATCATAAGTTTAAGCTCAGCCTGGGCAATGTAACGAATTAGTGAATCTCAGTCTGAAAGAAAAAAGAAAATTAGAGATATAGCAAAGATACTTATTCAATCTCCAGTACTAGGAAAACAAAAACAAAACCAGACAAATAAATAAGCCCAAAACAAACAAAAAAAAATACAATAAACCCAAGTAAATCAAACCAAAACAAACCAAACCACCATCAGACTATAGAGAAGCTTTTCATGAATTCTCATAAAAGGGTCCTGTATGTTTTAGTGGATGGTGTAAGCAATAACATCTGTATCATATCCAACTGTAAGTTGTGTTAACTCATTTCTCAGTGTTTCTCTCCTTCTGAGATCACAGTGTCATGAGAGAAATTATTTAAATTAGGGTTATTATTATTCACATAGATCCATTGGTAACACTAAATGTCTGAATATTACTCTCAATGTTTCTTCTACTCATTTTTGATTCAGTTTTTTTCTATCTAAAAATAGTGTGTTTAAATGTATATTTCTGGTAGTAAGGTACAATGTGAATACTTAATAAAGACAGCTTTGTAGATTTTTATCTTTCCATTTTGAAGAAAAGGAAAGATCACAAATCAGAACAAGTCACCTATAAGAAGAAATATAGTGGTTTTATGTGTGTGTAATACACTTGAATTTTATGGTTCCTTCCAAACTTGGAGTGTTAGTGGTGCTAGCTATACTTCCTACCATATCCTGTGCCTTTACACTGATAGTAGTAACTATTGTTGTGACATTTTAAATAAAGAAGCTTAAATTCTTTCAGTCTTGTGCTGTTAAATTACATTGTAATGTTCACTGATGTGTGAAAATGAACCTTACTATTTTCATACTAGTGAACTTGAATTTGGTGTAGTATCAAAATTACTACTAGAGTAGAGAAAGTAAGAACCCCAGAAAGAGTTATACATAGTATTATTTTAGGAAAAATGTTGAATATCAACAAAAACTTGCCAAAATACCTCTTATTTAATCATTAAAAATGTGAGAGGTCAATTTTGTTAAGAACATGTATACAATTCTAGCTTGATGATGACAGAAAACTAAGGGATTGTTTTTAAGTTTTGAGTAGGTATTATAAAGTCATGATATAGTTATTGTGAAGCACACATCTGAGTAATAATAGTATTTCAAATCAGCATACTTTTAAAACATATAATATAGAAATTATTTAATTTTTTAATCTATCTAGTATACACCAGACACACAGAGAATATACCTGATATGTTTTTGTGAGAGTAAGACTCTCTTTTGTATGTGATTCTTGAAATAAGAAGGTGTTTATGGAGTTGTTAAAGTATCATTAATGAAAGGTTGACTGAAATGCTCAATCTAGAAGCCAAACTTTCTAGAAAGCAGTAGAATTGATATGATACTATTCTAAAAGGCAGAAAAACAGACATGATAATGTTCTACCAATAGCCATGATATAATGTTGAATTGTGTTAGTAGGATCTGCTTGCAGGATAGCCATAGTATTCCATGTATCATGAACAGTTATGCAAATAATTTAATACATATACTTTTGATGATAAATTTATTACAAGCTATGAAAGAGATATTCACTTAGTTACCTGTGAATTATGGATTTGTTTACTCAATTCACTGGTTTGATCTTGTCAGTTAGTTTCTGGCCAGGGGATAGTGGGGAGAATTTCATCACTATGAGTAAAGAGTATTGTATTGTTTTTTGTTCAAGAATTCCTTTTTTAATGATTGTAACGTCTACTTATTCTCTTAATCTTATGCTCGACTTCTCTGGATACCTCAGTGGGACACTTTATTGGACTCTAATGTAGCTCCAGTGGTTCTAGCACACAGTTCAGTGACTTAAGTTGATCAAGCATAAAGGCTCTGAAATGACATTGGTGATTTTTAGAAAAGCAGTATTTACATAGAAAATATATCTGGGATGATAATTTTGTGGCACAGTAGGATTGTAATTTCATGTGATTTCTGTTAGTGCACCATAAATTGAATTTAGTTTAAATTGTACCAGTCCACAGTTTGTACCATTGAGTTCACAATTAATTATTTTTTCTAGAAAATTTTAGCTATGTGTAATTAAACACCATTTGAAAATTGTAAAGAGAATAAAAAGTAGCAAAAATTAGAAATGATACAGAATTTCTCTAAATAAAATTATAGAAATTCAACAATGATTATTATATTGCATATCATTGCCTTAAAATTAGTTGTTCAGATTACCAGACATGAGCATTTAAAATTGTTAAAAGATTTGTTCAAAAAATTAAAAAGAAGCAAAAAGTAAGTATTAGCTGTTCTTTCGATAGACCAGCAGAAATTAGCAGTACATTATCCAACCTATCCAGTGTATATACTTTTCCCTTCTTTCTTACTTTTCTCCTTTCCTTCTTCCCCATTGTTTCTTCCCTAATTCATCTGGAACCAGAAGAAGCCTAGTATAGCAAGATCAATGCTGGGCAACAAAGGAAAGGCTGGAGACATTACAATCCCTGACTTAAAGTTATACTACAAAGCTACTATGATAAAATCAGGCAGTACTAGCAGAGAAACAGACCTGAGAATCAGTGGGAAAGATCAGAAGATACAGCGACAACTACAAACACCTTATATTTAACAAAGGGTTCAAACATGTTCACTGGATGAAAGATAGATTCTTTAATAAACGGTGCTGGAAAAAAGACTTTTCACATGCCAAATATTAAAATTAGACCCATGTCTGTCACCATGCATTAAACTAAAGTCAAAATGGGATACCCACTGAGGTATCCAGAGAAATTGAGCATAAGATTGAGAGAATAAGTAGAATTTTACAATCAATAAAAAAATAATTCTTGAACAAAAAAGAATATAATACTCTTTACTCATAGTGATGAAATATTGAAACAGAAACCCTAAGTCTGCTGGAAGATAAAGTAGAAATATTAAAGACTTAGGCACAGGCAAAGAGTTCATGGACTTAAACCAAAATAAATGGTAAATACTTCAACTAATCAACAAATGGGAGCTCATCTTGCTGAAAAGTTTTTGCACACCAAAAGAAATCAACAGAGTGAAAAGAAAACTCATGAAAAGGGAAAACATTATAGCCAACTGTCCCTCAGACAAAGAACTGTTGCCTAAAACATAAAGGAATTTCATACTGTGCAATTATTTTAAAATATAAACAAAGGACTTTTAACTCATCTTTTTACTTTGAGACCCAGCCTTTCATGCTGCTACTTCATTTTGGTTTTATCATGTTATTATGCTTTTCAGTTCTGTGAAATTTGCACATTTGATGAGACTGAATTTTATTTTTTAGCCATTATAAAGGTAAATCAATTTTAAATAAGATATTAAATATATATCACTTAAGTTTCATAGTAGGGTTAATAGGCAAAATGAAAGCAAAAACTTTTTTTTGTATTTTAGTGAAGGGTCTATACAGTGCTCAGGGTCCTGCTTCTTGATCGAACTTGTAATGATCTACCTGTTTACAGCCTCCCAGGTGCTGGGATTACAGGTGCGCGTCACCATGCCCAGTCTCAACTGCCATCTCAGTGTGCCTCAGGGGTGGGACTGGCATGGCAGGCCCAGATCGAACCCTGACTCCTGTGCCTGCTTGTAGGTGCTTTAATATGCTGAGCTATTTGGCTGACCCACAAAAAAATGTTTCAAGGGTCAAAAAAAAACTCTGAAACTTAATTTTTGCTTCTAGCAGAATATATATATATATATATATATATGCAGATATATATGCAGACTATATATACAGAATATATATATATGCAGAATAGATATATCTATGCAGAATATATATATATTCTGCTAGAAGAATGTAAATATATACATATATATGTATATATACACACACACATATATATGTATATGTATATACATATATATATATATATTTAGGATAATAATTGAGCTTTTGGAAAATTTGAGCAATATTCTCTAAAAGGTCAAAGCACACAGTAAGAGATCCTTGAATAGCCACGGAAAGAGGCAGTTAGAGAATCAGTGGTACCATTTTGCATTCATTATTAAGTTTAACTTGTGTCCTTAGGCAGAAATAATCATAAAAGAATGTTATCACTAAATGTTAATGAAGATGCTTGTATTAGATACATTCTTTTACAGTTCATTGTATTATACAACACCCTTTTTGGTTCTAGGGACTAAACACGAGCATCTTCATACTGATCTTTTTGTATTTTACTTGAGACTTGGTCTTGCAAAATCAATACATTTCCCAGTTTTCTATCTTGCCTCAGCCTCCCAGAATGTTGGGATTGTAGGTTTGCACCAATATACCTTGCTATATAATGCTTATTTTTACAGCTATAATAAACATGATTGATTGATCTGGTATTTCACTTAATTATCATTCATTGATATTGAAAAAAAATCTAGTCATGTTAAAGATGATTTCTGACAGATTTCTGGTTTAGATGGTATCACTGGCAATATGGTCAGAGATGACTACATGATGAATTACTTCTGGAACAATAAAGGAGCAATAAGAAACAAAATACTAGCTTTGACAAACTGTGTGTATGCTTTCATTTTTCATTAACTCTACAGACATTTTAGTGTCTTATATTCTGGGATTCCTGAGACCTTCACCTCGCATTTCGTCATCTGATAGTGCTCGCAGTTGGTTGTGGCTGGGACTGTGTGTGATCCCAGGCTCTGACTTAGTCATCACCTCCCAAAGCCAGTGTTCCCGCTCCAGGACTGCAGTAGTCTGTCGGAAGCATACCTGTGATAGAGCTGGTGACATAAAGGCGAGTTGGAAGCTGCAGTTTGCTGCAAATAGAATGAGGCACGGTGGGCTTGGGGTAACAGCGTGGATTTTGAAAGGTTAGTTCTTTCAAAATTGAAGGTGCTTGAGTAATTACATCATAGACTGTACTTTTTAGTTATTGAGACTAATCTTATTATGAAATGGACACAGAATTAAAATGCTAATTAAACTGTTATAATTTATCTATATTTTATGAAGAAAAATGTTTCAAATGCAAGATTTAAAAAGGATGCCATTAATGAGTATTGAATTGATTCAACTTACCCTGTTAGAGAAACCAGTACTTTCCTTATATGAATATGCTTTTGCCTCCTTGAGGTGAGAATGAAATAAGACAAGATTGAAGTACATGATTTTTCTACATTTTGTTGAAACATTTCAGTGCTTACTTAGTCCCTTGGCCTGTAGTGTGATGCATATGAATGATGAATATTGTATGATTTTGGAAATTGCTTTTTTACTAGTTTTGTGTTCTAAAAAAATCTCCCTTAGGGTAGCTTTAGGTTTTCTGCTAACCGAGCAGAAGGTACCGAGATTTCCTGCATGCTGTTTGCTCCACAAGCAGCCCTCATTTTCAACATGTCTGAGAAGAGTTATTCATCTATGAATCTGTAGTGACATGTCATTATGACAGAGAGGCCACCATTTATATTTGAGTTCATGCATGGATTTGGACAAATATACGATATCAATGGATGTTATAATTTCAGCGAGATTAGTTTCATTTTTCTAAAGTTCCTCTGTGTTCCATCTGTTTCTCCCCCTTTCTGACTAACCCTTGGCAGACATTTAATGTTTTACTGTCTTCATCCTTTTACTTTTCAGAATATCATATAATATAAAGCTATTTTTAGACTGACTTGTCTCATGCAGTAATACTTACTTAGGCTTCTTTCACGACTTCATGGATTCATACCTCATTTCTTTTTCTTCTTTTTTTGTTTTGATGGAACCGGGGATTGAACTCAAGCCCTTGTGCTTGCTAGGGAAGCGCTTATTCTACTGAACCAGCTTCTCAGACCCCCTCATTTCTTTTTAGTGCAAATAATATTAAATTGTCTAGATATAACCTAGTTTATTTAATTTCCTGATTTTTTGGGTGAGGAAGCACAATTAAAATGTAAGCAACATTTAATATATTAAATATTTCCTTGTTTGTTCACTTTTCTATCCCCAGGCCCCTGTAGAGAGCAGGTGCTTTCAAACATTTATTCCCCAGTGATTGAATTGGAGATTGAACTCTCCTTAGCAGGAACTGAAGCAAACTGAAACAAGTTTCCACAGGTGCTAATTGACTGAGGAGCCACAAGGGGTGAGGAAGTGTGTAGCACAGTATGGCTGCCAGGCATCCAAAAACATCTCATATTTCTAGTTTCTGGAGGAAATAAATGTATGAGTGTCAGGGAGAATATTTTATGTTCTGCTACTAATTGCAGAGTTATTGGCTCTAATGTGAAGCTGAATATATGTTGAGAGTTGAACCTTATTACATTAGCCCAAATATTTAGGCTGTGCTTATCAATAGACTTAAGGATTATCTTGTAACTCAGGAAGATGGAACATGTTTGTTTGAACTGCTACCAGTATTTTTTTTTGTGGTACCATGGATTGAACTCAGGATCAGGCAAGTGCTTATTCTACTGTCCAGCATGGTCTGGCCTTGTCTTGATCTTCCTCGGCCAGCTACAAATATTTTAAAGATGACATGGAAACAATATATTCTGGAAGAAGTTCTCATTAGAAAAAAATCTAAAGAAGGTCACCCATAATCTGAGAGATAGCTCAGTGGCATAAGTGCCTGCCTGTCAAGCACAAGGTCCCAAATTTGAACTCTGGTACTGCCAAAAAAGAGTCAACCATGAAAACCATAATGTTCATAGAATTTCATTTTTATTTTTGTTTTTAATATATTTGGTACAGGGTCTCATTATGCTGCTCAGACTCATACTGATCCTTCTGTTTTTCAGCCTCCTCAAGTCTAGCATTACAGGTGTATGCTACCACAGCCAGTCTCGGGTGGCCAGCTTGGCTTCTGGTACCAGGGATCAACCATGGTCCCTGAGCTTGCCTATGCAGGTGCTTAGTCTGCTGAGCTATCTTGCTGGCTCTAGAATATCATTTTTGTTCAACTTGTCTTAACATTTACTTTAAATTTAAATAATTACTTTCATTCTTGTTCTATATCAGTTTGGTTCCCCAACAAAGCAGAATTTAAAACAGAAATTCTGGTGCCTGTGATTTATTCCTGAGGTGATGTTTCAGGAAAAACCTTTAAAGGAGTGACTGAAACAGGAAAGAGAGAGGGATGCAGGAAGGAAGTAGAGCCTGGCATGGACAATGGAGGTGTCCAGGGTGGCCTGGGCTTGTCTTGATCCACAGAGGTGAGGGCTTTGCACAGGGGCTTGGAGAGCCAGTAAGGTGCCCCCTTTCAGACTCTTGAATTATTCAGCCATTAACCTGGCCTCTGGCTGGATGTGGGGAGAGGGTAAAACAGCTTCTGCTAGTGGAGGAATTCATGGTGGAAAGGGCATCTGGGAACTGAGCTCAGTTGGGATTCTACCTTCGTGTCCTAAATAAGGCTAAAATGAGGCACAATGAGTTAGCCAGTGCCATTTCAAATACTGGATCAAAGGAGTTTATCCAAGAACTGTTTAAAAACATAGAAATTATAGTACTATATTCTGACTTTGTCTTTCTTTTGACATAGGTTATATTTCCTATAAGACAACAAAGTTATAAATGATTTAACTGGATAGAGATGGAATTTCTCTATTGATTTATATCAAAACTTGTGGCACCTCATACTTTATCACCAGTTGCTTTACTTCTGATTATAGCTTCTGTCAGACTACAGCTCATCATGTGCCTGAGGTTGGAATGCCCGGAAGTGACAGCTCTGTGATAAAAACTTGTTCTAAATCAAAAGCAGGATCAAGTTCAATTTCTCTGACAATGGGTTCTTGAAGTATTTGGAAGAACAAGAGTTTCAGAAGTTAAGTCTCTCTGGCTTTGTGGCTTTTTTCTTTATAAGGAACACTGAAATTTTATAAATTTCTGTCTAATTTTTAACCGCATATAAAGTATCTTGTATTTGTTTGATTGTATTACTTGCAACATAGCCCATCTCTTGGTGACCCTGTCATCTGTGATTAGTTGTACATTTGCTATGTATAAAATTCTGATAATGCCAATAATTCATCAGTGATAACTATTACATTTTCTGAAAAGCATGAGTCCAGAAAATTACCTTTATTTTAAGCCTCCAAGTCTATTTTATTTTCCAATGTTTCAAATGCAAAATTTTAAAATACATGTGAAGATTTGTGCATCATTTGATAATCTGTTTAGAGGCTGGAAAGTGTAATAATATTATGTCACCTAAATCACAACTATCATAATACATATTTATTACAAAGCGGGTAGATGCTAATTATTTCTAAAATATTTAAAATGATTTAAAATTATAATCATATTATGAATGCTCAGACATTAAGGATGCAACCAGTCATTCTAACCTTACTGTTTATAGCATTCATTATCTTTTTCCTTTTCCAAGATTATTTTATTTCTTATAGTTGTAAATAAAATTTGTACAGCTTTGTAATTCACTTTGTAGAATTCATATCACACACATCACAGTTCATGTTTTTTTGTAATGTACTACCACTATTTGAAAATTGTCTCTTTTTCTTGAGTAGAAACAAAATATACATTCATTAAAGACAATGGGAAAGAGAAAGTCTATCCTACTACCACAGGTCACCTATCTTGGGTTGTTTCACCTTTGGACCTTGTTCTTGATTGTAATTTGCTAAAGATTTGGCTCAGATGGGTGTTTTGTGTCCATTAAAGACTAGAGTTGGGCTGTAGGTGTTTATTATAAGACAAGTCTTAGGGTGGTTCTCCTGGTGGCATCTAAATATGCACTTTCATAGATGCGTTGCCAGCCTCCTCATGATGTATTTAATTTCCAGTTACCTGTTTGGTCTGTTTTCATTGTGTCAGTCCATTAGGCACTAGTTCTTCTCATTGGCTCATTTTTTAGATTCATGGACTCACAGAGAGGAGGTGAACAGTCTAGTAACCCTATTGCTTTTACTTTAAATATTCTGCTGGTCACATCTTACTGATAAATACAGAAGTAATTCATTATGTTTATAAAAAAAATACTTTTATTACATAACCTAAGCATTGTGTCTGTTACCTCTTCTGTAAGAGAAACACAAATGCTCTGGGAAAATTTCTGATGCTTGGTTCTTCTTTCGTTATACCTCAGTATAAGACAACCCAAATTAGAATTTTAGAAAAATGTTGAACAAACACTCCTGTGCATTTTTCACTTGTAGAATTTGCTCTTTTAAAAATGCATTTAGTTTTTTTTGTTGTTCTATATTATTTTGAACTGTAATGTTTACACTTTCAAATTTGCAAATAAAATATTAATTTTCTTAGGTATATTGTAGAATATTATTTTAAGATATAATATGCTTATAGCATGCATTTTATCCTTCAATAATTATGAGATTTGCATTTTAATGACATTTACAACAATAATTTAACCTTAGTTTTATATAGGGAGAAGCAGGGAGATGTCATTAACAGATAACTTTTGTCTAATGTTATTTGCTTTTTTGTCTTACAATTACTTAGAATATGTCTTGAAAAGCTTTAATTAAAAAGTAAATATTTTTTTTATGAGAGATCTAAAAAATTCCTGTCACTTAGTATGAAGAACAATCACTTTTGTTTTGTTAAAGAATTTGTAGGGTGTCTTGCATTTTTTTGTCCTGGCAGTCAAACTTGGGACCTTGCACTTGTTAGGCAAGCACTTGTGCGACTGAACTATACCCTCGGTCCAATAACTTGTAGTTTGTAACATTTTACTCCTTACAAATTTTTAGTCTTCTCTGTCTTATTATTATGAATAATTATAAAGTATAAGACAAAACAATCTAGGACTGGTTCAATATTTTTTTGTATGGACAGAAAGATATATGATTTTATATAATGGTGAAGATTTTTGTAATTCAGGCACATTAAATTTCAGTATTCATTAATTATGTTTTTGGAAAGTTTTAAATCCCTTCATATATGCAAATTATAGTCTTAAATTTGGAAATAAATATACATATTTAAAATATATTTGCTGCTTCTATTTCATTTTATGCACTTTTTCAGTGATGATAAACTGTCATTTTGTCATATATATATATATATATATATATATATATATATATATATATATATATATATATCTCTTACAATATGCCCATGAGATGGTTTGTGTCTAATATATAATATTATATAATATGGTTTGTGTATAATGAATTATATATATATATTTTTTTTCTTTTTTTTCTTTTTTTTAGAACCATAGAACCAGGGATTGAACTCAGGCCTTTGCCCTTGCCAGGGAGGTGCTTATTCCGTGGAGCCAGCTCTCTGGCCCCACAATATTATGTATTATAGAATATGTCCATGTTATGGTCTGTGTCTAGTTGCCTCCCCAAAGCCGCATGCAGTCACGGGGTGGCTCTTGGGTTTGTGATTAATTCATGGTCCAGTGCTGACATTCTGGGTGTGAGTGCCCGTGGCAGCAACTCTGCATCACAACATGAAGAAGGGCGAGGGCCGAGCTAGTGCCTGAGCTGCTGCCACTCCCTTCAGTCTCTGCCTACAGTTGCTCTGCCCTGTGCCACTCCGCCTTGGAGTCAGCTGGTTTCGGCCTGAAACGCCTACGAACTGTGAGCTAAGTAAACCTTCCCTTCCTCCATTTTGGTAATCAGGTATTCCATCCCAGCAATGCGAGAAGAAGAACTGAGTTAGTCTATATTATTTATATTTAGTGCACTCTTATTGTTGTAGCAGTTTTACTGCAACAATAAGTTTGCATTTTAGCTTACTCTTCTTACATGTTTCTGATTCTATAATACTGTTTTTATCTATGGAATTCTGATTTTTATATATTTTTCTAAGTGTACTTTTCCATTTTTTTTTGGTATATTTTATTATTTATTTATTTTTGTATTTTAGGGAAGGATCTACAGGGTGTTCAGGGTCTCACTACTAGATCAGACTCATAGTGATCTGCCTGTTTCCAGTCTCCTAAGAGCTGGGATTACAGGTGTGCAGCACTATACCCCAGCCCCTGCACCTGCTTGCAGGCACTTTAATCCACTGTGTTATTTGGCTGGTCTTTTGCTCTTATTTTAAATACATTATACTTAATGGAATTTTACTGTGAGCTTAATAATATGCCAACACTTCTGTTTTCTTAGCAAATATCAAAACCAGACTCTATTCCTTTCCTTATTTAACTTTGCAGAATGCTTATTCAGGTCTAATGCTGATCTTCATAGCATATCAGCCCAGCTTGGTATTTACCACATAGTTAAAAGTTTCATTTGTGTCTTCTCACAGTGCACAAAAATATCATGTTTCTTTTCTATGTGTTTTTTCGAAGACATTGTAAAGTGACATTATCAACTCCATGTTTCAGTTACTGGGATAAGAGCATCCCAGATAAACAGTTCACATTTCAGTATGTTCTATGTAAGAAATAATGTTTCACTGGAAGGTGGAGGCTTTTATGTGTCACTTCTGCTTTGCCTTCTTTGTCAGTCAAATGAGAGGCATGGCAGGCATGAAATCTGCTTCCTTCCACTGTCAGAGAAAGACCATTGGCCTTGCTTTTATTTCCTTTGGCTGTACATTTTTCTGAGTACAGCAGCTGTCAAAGGGTTTTGAAATGTTTTCATTTCATATTCTTCCCGCCTTCACAGTATTCATCCTTTAAATTCATGGGTTCCAAGTATTTACTAGCTCTTCAGCTTTCTGGTGGCGCTTCTTCGAACACTAGAATGACAAGTGGCACCTTCATTCTGTGTTCGGTGATCCTATGATTTTCCTCTTTTGTATTTTACTTTTATTTATTTCAATAGGAAGTGAAGGAAATAGCAGGATGATTGTCAATGTTATCTCTCTAGAAGTAAAGTTATCATTTTAAATGTCTACATCATAAGCTATCACTTGGGTATACTTTATACTTAATTTTTACATATAGATGGCACTGCTGATTGCATAAATCATGCTTTTCTGAGATGTAAAATTTTGGTACAATAGACTTATTTTTCTTTGTAACCTTTTTGTTGTGGGTACCTTGTAATTACTTGTTTTTCCTGTAATTTCTGTAAGTAGCAAATTCTTCAAGGAATAAGTCTCCTAGTTCCTTAGCACAATCTGATAAACCACCCCCCCAAAAAAAATTACTTTTATTAAGACAAGGGATCCATTGTTTGAAGTTGCTACTAGAATGCAAATCAGCCCACTGGAGCTCTGGAGAGTTAGAGCTGTGATATAGTGTTACTTCAAAATTTATTTCTCTTCTGATTTCTCCAGCTGAAATCCCCTCCTAGTCTCAGTCATCACTTTTGGGCAAGAGAGGCACCTGCTGTTGTTTCCAAACCACTGGACTTTCTGGCCACTCACCAGTGATCACTGACCCTTCAGGTTCAATGCTTGCCATCCCACATGTAACACAGAAATTTCTGTTCTTCCTGTAACATGCACATATGCATGATCTCAATAGTTCCACAAAAATAAAATATTGTGAAGAAAATACTCTGACCTAATGTGCTAGCCAACTTTACAGAAATAGCCTATAAAATGTGCATTCCCTAAATCCCACAGCGCTGTAACTGTAGAAAGTAATAAATTGCCTATCTGAGGGCTCTTAATTCCCCAAAGATTTGCAGAGGTTCAGAATGTCCTATTTTTAAACTTTTCAGGGACTTCTGAAGTTTCATGTGTCTCCCATGTAATACGCACTAGTCCTTCACTTGATGTATTACCATCTGTAGATTGCTGTACAATCTGTAGATTCTGTGCCTTTTGTTTTTATTAAAAGGAAAAAATCAGAGAAGATAAAGCATTTCCCTAATAGTGTACTTATGTTCACTTTTTTATTTGTTGTTCAACTGTAGCACCAACTAGGTCAATTTTTATTATTTTACTGATTTCCATGTGCTTAGTTATGCAATTATTTGTATTAAAATATGCTAAAAATCTCTAGCATAATAATTGTGGAACCAGACGCCATTTGAAGGAAGACAAAAGTTGTTAGGAATGGGCTAGATCTTTTGTCTATTTTATTTTAGATTTTTCCTTCTTTCTTGGGGTATACCAGGGGTGAGAGGAATGATGAGACTTTATGCTTCTTAGATGTTTTAGGTGCAAAGGATTTTTCAATTATGACTGAATTCTCTCTCAAAAATAAAACAAAGGAAAGAATCTGGAGGCCTACAGCTATTAGTATTGGGACACATTCTTCTGCCAGGGCACATTCTCTGCATTCTTATTGTTTGGCACCTCATGGGGAGCTGACTGGATTAAAAACTGAGAATACTGAGGATTCAAAATCTTGGACAATAACATATATATAATTTGAGATTTTTTTTGCCATTATATCAACTGAACTATTTGGCAATTGACAAGATTCTCCTTTAAGTGGAAAGATTAGGCAAATGTGTAGAACATAACTGCTATCAATATCTATATATACTATTTTTGAAAATGATCAAGGGGAGCTAATTTATTTACAGCTTATGTTCAGTGAACAATTATGAATGGGATTTGTGTATTAACTTTTTTTAATGAACTAATTTGAGATTTTTTTTCAGTGGATTTTATTTGTTAGAGCAGTTCTAAAACAGATGTTGTAATACAGAGAGTTTTCAGATTTGTTGTCTATTACCCACATCTTACATTAGTATTGTACATTTGCTAAAATTAATGAACCAATATTTGTGCAGTATCAGTAGCTTACTGAGATTTTTCTTTTAGTTTTTATTGAATATTCTTTCTCTGCTTCAAGATGTCTTTCAAGTTGACTTCCAGGATATCACATCATATTTAGTTGATGTCTCTGTAGGCTTCTTTAGGTTATGACAGTGCCTGACATTTCATGCTTTTGATGATTGTTATGGTTTCTGTCTAGTTGGTCCCCCAAAGCTTCATTCAGTCACTGGGGCAGATTTCTAGAGGTTGTGCTTAATTCATGACCCAATTCTTGGATTATGTGTGTGAGTGCTACACCTCCCCTTGGTGGAAAATCTTCATGCAATTGTAAGGGAGAGAGAGCCTTGCTAGAGACAGCATCTGCTGCTCTTTTCTCTGCTCTCTGCTCCTTTCCACAGCCATGAGCTGTTGCCCTCTGCTATGTGCCACTCTGCCTTGGTGCCAGCCAAGTATAGACTGAAACTTCCACTGTTAGCTACAAAAATTTTTCTTCCTTAACCTTAGGTATATAATAGAGACAATGATGTTAATAGTTCTGAGGAGCACTGGTTAGATATTCCGTTGGATACTGAATAATGCAGTCCATCTGCTGTTTTCCTTATGATAACACTGTGGATATGGCTACATGAAGGAGGGCTGTAGAAGGAAAGGGCTATTTTCACTCTTCACACCTTATAGATACTTGTCCATATGACTAATAATTATATCCTGTCCTTGTTGCTTTAATAAACAATAAAACACAAATTAAATTCACTTCTCCTTCATAACCATGAAGTTTTGCTACTTTAAGTACAAAAATATCTTTTAGGAAGATGAAAATGATAGAAGAATGATCAAAGTCTTTAACATTCTGGTGTTTCTGTTTCTAGTATCATTTCTCCATTGGGTTTCCTTTCCTTTCCTTTCCTTTCCTTTCCTTTCCTTTCCTTTCCTTTCCTTTCCTTTCCTTTCCTTTCCTTTCCGGGAAGAGTCTACCAGGTGTTTAAGGTCTCACTATTAGATCGAACTCCTAGTGATCCTCCTGTATAGCCTCCCAAGAGCTGCGGTTACAGGCATGTACCACCACGCCCACTTATCAATTGCCTTCTCATCGTGCCCTGGGGGCTGGGCCAGCACGGCAGGCCCCAGGATAGAATCCCCAGCCTCTGCACCTGCTTGCAGGTGCTTTAATCCACTGAGCTATTTGGCTTGCCCCCCCCCTTTTTTTTTTAATGTATTTAGTACAGGGTCTACAGGATCTTACTACCCAGATCGGACTGTAGTGATCCTCCTGTTTTCCGCCTCCCAAGCACTGGATTAACAGGTGTGCCACCACATTCAGTCTCATTTGCTGTCTCAGTGCACCCTGGGGTTGGGGTTGGCACAGCACAGAGATCTGCTGTAGTCCACTGAGCTATCTGGTTGGCCCTGATTCTGGCTATTTCAACTGCAGGTGCTTGAGTTTATTGGCCAGTGATGCTCCAGGAACCTTTGTACAGAAAATTTAATTTTAGAAGAAAACATGCGGGAATAAAAATACCACATACTTATTAGAACATAATGAAGTCAGAAAGAAAGACAGAAAAAATTATATATATACATATATATAATTGCATGCATAGAAAGGAAGACCCGGGATTGAAATTCAATCCTAAAATAATTAATACTTCTGATTATGATTTATTAACATTATGACACAGAACTAAAAAATAAAATCTGGGGGCCAGGTAGATGGCTCAGTGGAATAAACGCTTCCCTGGCAAGTGCAAGGGTCTAAGTTCAATCCTCTGTTCCACCAAAATAAATAAATAAATAAATAAGAAATTTTGGTATTTTAACAGTTCATAATGCACAAAACAATATAGTAGAAAATATTTTTGATGAAGGAAATATGATGCTTCTCCAAAAATTTCACCCCATCTCATGTGCCGTGAGTTAATCATTCAAATTTTGAGCCTGTCCATTTGTACTCTTTTAAAATATTAGTTTTCTCACTAAATTTTTTGTTTTTATTGTATTTTAGGGAAGGGGCTAGAGAGTGTTCAGGGTCTCATTACTAGATTAGACTCCTAGTCATAATGATTTTCCTGTTTACAGCCTCCCAAGCACTGGGATTACAGGTGTACCCCACCATGCCCAGACCCAATTGCCATCTCAGCTTGCCCCAGAGACGGAGCTGGCAGGGCGGCCTAGGGATCTAACCCCCCAGCCCCTGTACCTGCTTGTAAGTGCTTTAATCCACTGAGTTATTTGGCCAACGCAATAAATCTTTAGTATTATGTAGTATTTAGCATGTGTGATTGCATAAATTATTCAAATTATGTATTTAATTATTGTCAAAATCTATGAGATGGCCTTCTACAAATTTGTAAACTGAAGCTGAGCGGGCCTAAGGGACTTGCAGAGTGTCACCGTGTACAAATATGGCAGAATTTGTGAGGGTGAGCAGAATGTTAAATTACTTTACCTAAAGACAAATTTGGCTGGTTTCTTTCTTTCAAAAACAAACAAAATGAAAGTGTAATAAAGGAATGTTGTGACCTAAATTGTGTCCCCTAAAGGATATGTGCAAATTCTTACCTTCTGGACCTGTGACTATGACTTTGTTTGGAGATAGGGTCATTGCAGATGTAACCAAGGCAACACGCAGCTATTCTAGAACAGTGCACGTTCCCTATCTAGTGTGGCATCCTTAGCAGAGAGCAAACAGTGTAGTATCCTTAGCATAAAGCAATGTGAAGACACAGATACCTCCCCCCCCACACACACACATGGGAGAGCACCAGGTGAAAGGGAGGCAAAGTTTGAAATGGTGCATTGGAAAGTCCAGGAAATCTCAAAGATTGTTAGCAGCTATCAGAAAAGCAAGCCACAGGTTTTTCCTCTTGATGCTCAGAAGAACCAGTCTTGCTGATGCCTTGATTTTGGACTTTAGGTTTCTACTGTTCTGAGGGATTAATTTTCTATTTTAAGCTACCCAGATTGTGGTACTTGGTTACAGGAGCTCTAGGACACTCACACAAGCTTTTATTAGTGTTTATCCCTTTTTACTTATGAGACTAGATGAAAGGGCCAGTTCGTGAGAAACCGAAATGTTCTCAGGTTACTTGATTTCACTTTCGTCCCATCTGTCTTTACTTTGATGCTGGAATTTGATGAAAGTTAATTACTGTTTGCTGTTAAGAATTCTTTGTATCCCCTTTTAATATAAAGGAAGAACCATTCTGTGTTTGTATAAACAGCACAGTTAGGATAAAAAAGTACTACTTCAGTATAATTCTATGAGAAGCAAAATTTGCACTAATAGCATTTTGACAGAATATTCTGTCAGCTTCTTATACTATGGACAATCACTAGGAAGATAACAAGGCAGAAAGTATTAATTATTGAAAGTGTATTATAATTCAGCTTTAAAAATAAGACAAGTATATTGCTACATTCTCTTACTTCATTGATTAGAGACATCTGCTCTAATGGTGTTTGTAAGTAGAATATCAAGAATGCGCCTTGTAAAACAAAAAACCACTATGAAAGCAATATGCAATGTACTAATTATTGAATCTGTCTTGCTAATTTGATTTGAAACTGTCTCTTGGTTCTTCAACAAAATAAGAAAAATAAAGAATGTGAACTTTAAGCAAAGCAAATCTTTTATAAGATTGTAGAATGTAGGAGAATAGACCCATCATTCTGTTCAAAGTGTTCCGTGCACACTGTGATAGGTAACATTTTTGTTCTTTTTAAATTAATTTTATTGAGAAACAAATAGCAATGAGACAATTTCAAAATTGGTTAGTAGGACAGTTACAACAATTCATACATTGCATATTGTTGTCTTTGTAGTATTCATAGTACAAGATGCAGACATGATATCCTGTCCAAACATTATTAATACAAGTCTTTCTTCTCATTGAATTAAGAGAAAGTAGCTATATATCTATCCTAACTATTTTGTATATACAGATACAAAATGGTCTGTCATTTGTGTCCCCTTTTTTATTTAGTTTTGTCAGAGATGGGTATTCCATTGCCATTTAAATATTGTAGGTGCATGAATTTGGCAAAATAATCCAATATAGTCCAGTAGTTCATAATAGTAGTGGGTTATCTGTAAGACTGGCAATGTCAGAAGTTGTTGACTTGAGCCTTTTACAGTTCAGTATATTAATATGGCTTTACTTCTTATAACACATTTTTATACTTTTCTGCTGGATGATTAAGATCAAGATAAAGCATACAGTGCTTATTAAGAATTCCAGGGCTGGCCAAGTAGCTCAGTGTATTAAAGCAACTGAAAGCAGGAGCAGGAGCCTTGAGTTCCATCTCCAGGCCTGCTGTGCCAGCCCGACCCCCGGGGTGCATTGAAGTGGCAATTGAGACTGAGTGTGTGGTACAAGGCTGTAATCCCAGCTCTTGGGAGGCTGTAAACGGGTGGATCCGTATGAGTCCGATCTAGTAGTGAGACCCTCCCCTAAAATATACAGAAAGAAAAATAATCCATTACATTAGAAAGTATATGAGTTAAGTTGGTTTTTGTTTGTTTGGTTTAACAGAAAAATTTTATGGGAAATTTTGGTTTTATAGGTAGTACAGGAAGGAAGGAATGCATTTGTCTTTCCTAACCTGAAGTATCAGGAAAGATAAATGGGCTCTCTCTAGATGCTTTGTCAGCATTAAGAAATAAAATAGTAGTTTCTCATGGTATTAGGTAATGGTATAGTCCCTGTGAGGAATTGATATTTCTTGTGTGCTATATTTTCAGCTGAAGCTATTGGGAAAACAGTCCATTTTAAACAAGGCAGCAACATACCCAGAAACGGCACTTTAAAACATGACCAGATTTGACAGATTGCACAGTTAACGAAACTGCCATATGGAAGTTCATTTTGATGATAAGGCATCAGTGAAACGGTGAAATGTGACCATTTTAACTTGTTAGGCTATCTGTGTCTTGTAGAAGCATCATGTCAGAATTACCTATAATTTAAAATAAAATACTATAAATAAATACCTGGGCCTATCTCTGAGATTCTGATTTAAAAATGTATGAAATGGATACATGTAATTTAAAACAATTCTGTATGTGACTCTGGTGTCAAGCAAGGCTGGAAATAATGAAAGTAACAGAAGTGACTGTTGTTAATAAAAGAAGAGGTCTCTTTTGCCTATGCATATAGCATAAATTTTGGTATATTGAAAGTATACTAGTTTTGTAACAAAATTTCAGTAACTATATCATATTTAATTTTACTTGGCCTTGTTTAACTGTTGATAGGAGACTTTTTTAACCTAGGCTAGTCACCTCTGCAACAGGCCATATTGATTTGTGTGACATGGTTAACTCAGGCTTACCTGAAATGCCAGAAATACGACAAGGTAATTTGAATATAGTTAGATAAGTAGGTTTTTCTAACTTTTGAGACTGGCTGAGCATTACACGTCACTCATTAAAACATATTTCTATCAAATTAAATATAACTTATATACAATGAATAATTATGTCACAG
Source organism: Ctenomys sociabilis (assembly GCA_004027165.1). NCBI lineage: Eukaryota > Metazoa > Chordata > Mammalia > Rodentia > Ctenomyidae > Ctenomys > Ctenomys sociabilis. The sequence continues at coordinate 53,319 of PVKA01010463.1, forward strand.
CTTAAAGGATGATACAACGTGTCTCCAGAAATTGCATAATTTTAAGAATTATTTTCTATATTTTTAAGTCAGTGTTTTTCTAAGTCTCAGTTTTTGTTTGTTTGTTTTTGGTGGTACTAGGGATCGAACTGAGGACCTTGTGCTTGCCAGGCAAGTACTTATCCCACTGAGCTATCTGCCCAGCCTCTCAGATAAGTTTTGGCCTTTGTGAAACAAGAGGCCAAAGGCCAACAGAGCCTAATAGTAAAATGATCCTTGGTACATTAAAACCATATCAGAAATTTGGCTGAAGATGCTAGCTACATCTTTCAAAATATTTCATGGCTTTTCACTCAGGGTGATATGAAATATATCTAAATCTCACTAAATGTATTTAGATGGAGTATAAAGACTTCTAAGAGTTTAATACTGTGGCACTTGAAGATAAAAACATATTTTTATTTTCAGTTTCCTGCAGCTGCAGGTAAATCATCAGACACATGCACAAGACGTCAAGCCAGAGTGGCCTGAAATGGTCGTGTGCAGCGGTCAGACCACAGCACGACACAGTGCGTGGCCAGGGCTCCTGACCTAGTGGGGTGGTGTGTGCCGCCTGCAGGCCGATCCATGCTGAGGACACAGGTCCTTTAAGCTCTGTGCATCTGAAGGGACATTTTTCTCCCCTCATTCAATGTCATTCATGTAAGTGCAGCTATTCATTGCTCCTGTAAACCTGACGCTCTGTTTTTGAGAATCATAGAAGCTGCTGTGCTTCAGCTGAATGATTTTATGAACATTTCACTGAATCTTGTGCTTTTTATATTATGCTTTTAATTCCAAATTGTTGGGGTATGCACAGAAAATGTGCCACACTAAATAACAAAACAGATCAATTGAAAGGACTCTCATTGCCTAGAGCATGTTTGCAGGTTCTGAGTGTGAAGCTGGATGACAAATTGAAGGTACTTCAAAGGACAGATACCCAGCATCTCAAGACACAGACACAGACACAGACACAGACACACACACACACACACACACACACACAAATATACATATAGATATGTTGATGTTACATAATGCTTGTTACTCTAGGTGATGAAATGTTTTATAATTATTCTTTCCAATTGACTGTCAATTATAAGTTTGATATTCCCTCTGTCATTCCCTTTATTTTATTTTTCATGGTTCTCAAATACACCACAGCAGATCTAATAAAGGTATAAACTAGGAAGTCTGGTGACAGCAACATGTAAGGAATTTATTTTCTTTAGCTACAATAAAGGAAGATGTAGCTTTCTTTTACTAGCACAGGCTGAGTGGTTGGAAACCTTGGGCATTTCTACCATTGTTCTCAATGTGAAGACAACATTATCTCTGTCCAAATGTGCCAGCCCTTGAGCCAAGTTGGTTAGGTGTGAGTTGCAGCTCCACAGCTTGTAGCTGAGCAAACCTTGGAAAGTATGTCAACTCTCTGAGCCTCATGTTGCAACCCACTATGAAATGGAACTATTAATAACACTTGTTTCAAGGAATTGATACAAGGACACAATGCCTACTGATCACTCAGCACTCTGGGCAGCCATGGGCTCAGTTAGGGCATTTTAATCTTTGCTATTCCATGGTTACTTAAAATATGTATTTCCTATACACTTAGATATTATTTTCCTTAAATTTTCTCCCAGGATTTTATTTGTGAAAAATAAAATTTGAGATAACAGTCCATCTCTTAAGAAAAATAGGTGGAATACAAATAGGAATTTCTGGCTATTTGAGTTCAAAGAGAAGAGAATGATTATACTGCAATGTCTATGGGCAGGTTTGGGACTGTATAAAAAATACATCAACCAAAAACTTCATAAGACAAATGGGGCATTTTCTTTAATATTAAAGTATATATATACTGACTTTATATATATACATATGTACATCTTTGTAGCTAGAGACTATATTGGTAAGTGAAATAAATTAGATTCAGTAATGAAAATCTAAAAGGCACAACAGATACTGTGAAAGGGAAGGAAATTGTTTAATGAAATGGAAAAACTCGGATGAGGAAAAGGACAAATGAAAGAAAGGAAAAAGATATATTTTAGCATAGATACTAAATAGTTTAGATAATTGTATTGTCTATCTCTGCTGGTCTTTAGAAAGGAGCAGTTAATGTATATATATATATATATATATATATATATATATATATATTTATTTATTTATTTATTTATTTATTTTGTCTTGTTGAGACAGGGTCTCACTATGCAGTTCAAGCTGGCCTTAAGCTCACTTTGTAGCTCAGGCTGGTCTCGAACTCACAACAGTCCTCCTGCCTCAGCCTCCCAAGTGCTGGGATTAATGTATATTTTTTATCTCTGATTCTTTTCCTCTTTTGAATTTCTTTCTTTTTTTTTTTGTCTTTTTGAGACAGGGTCTCACTATGCAGTTCAGGCTGGCCTTGAGCTCACTTTGTAGCTCAGGCTGGTCTCGAACTCACAACAATCCTCCTGCCTCAGCCTCCCGAGTGCTTTGAATTTCTTATAACCTCTTTGTTATTGCTTCTTTTTTTCTTTAAAGTAATCTTACACATTATGTATGCTAATCTGAAAAACTAATTTGAAGATACCATCATGTAATACAGCAACTATTGTTGAATTCTTATTACTTTGTTTAGTGAAATCTTGTATCATTTCTAGCACTTTTTTATTTTGCTATTTTGTATTCTTTTAAATAATTATTTAGTAAAAAAGTTGTTTGGTTGAAATATCAACCAAGTACCTACTAAAGGTCAGTTATGAATGTAGAAAATGAAGATCATGAAATTTTCTATCTGCTAAAAAAAATTTGACTCTTTCAGGAACATTGTAATTTTAATGTAAACAATTTTAATTATATAATAATGATTTTAGGTTTACTAAAATAAAACATTATATAAACACCATAGAAATAGAAAAAATTATTAAAATGTAATTTTATAATCTTGTTCTGAGATAAGTACTATTAACATATTTAAGTATTTCCATGCAAAATTTAATACATATTCACAGTTTGGGCCCACTTGTCCAAAAGAATGTCATATCCTATTTTTATTTAAGAAAACTTGGTCAAATATGCTACAGAAGCGCCAGTTTTCACAAGTGACTCATTACCCTGATAACTAGCATAATTATCTTCACCATGTCTCCTTTTTAAGACATTTAGATTTAAAACTTTGGTACTGTATATACAATTGCAGTTAACATTCTCTTATGAAAATTTGTTATCTTATTGCTGATTCAAGATCTATTTCAAGAAACAAAATCTTTATCAACATTCCTAGGACAGAAAACTACCTACTTTACTTTCATTTCTTAAAAATAGTTCTCATTTTATTTGTATATTTACATTGTCAGCCCAGAAGCCTGTTCTATTTCAGGACTCATGGCTCTCCTTTTACCCACCCAACGCCTGAAACCTACACAGGAGAATGAGCTCTAAGTAAAAAACACTCAGGACTCATATGCCAGCCATGCATATTCTAATAGAATTCATTTAGGGGAAACAGGGAGATAGGGACCAGTCCCAATGAGACACCACCGCCCTATTGTGAGTGTTAACACCCAGGCCACTAGAGCCTGGGGAAATGGTGCAAATATGAGGGTACCACACTGTGGGCCCACAAGACCACAGACACACTGGCAACCATGCTTGTGGAATTCTGGGGGTCTGCTCCCACAAGTCCCACAAGTGACAATGGTGGAAACAAGATAATCAGTAACTCCATGGTGACTGTATCAACACTCTTGCCCATAGGAATTCTCCACATGGGCAATCCCCTGGGTAACTCTGGTAAAGATGCTTGTGTCAGCCGATCTCAACTCTGGTAAAGATGCTTGTGTCAGCCGATCTCAAGCATCAGACTCCATAAATGTTGCATATGAGGACCCTGCTAGTTTCTTCCCTTGGAGTGTCTGCATCTCTTTTCCCTTGGACTGCTTGCACCTCTCTGTCTGAAGAAAGTTCCAAGTTCTCCACTATCACCACCAGCAAGTGTGTCTTGCCATGGCCTTGATGTCACTTCTGGTGCAGTCTCAATGATGCAGAAGCTATGCAGACAGGTGACAGAACTATGGACTCCATTGGTAAATTCAGAGGGCAGAATTCTATGCCATGTCCTCAGGTGTAGGTGAAACTCATTTTTGCCAAGAGTCAATATTTTCCTTGAAGTATTCTCCACTGTGGCCTTCCAAGAACTTGCCAGTCACAAACTGATGTGTCAAAGGTATCTTCCTACAGAGGGGTACCTGAGGATCTTTCTATGGTGAATCATGATGCTGGCAGGAAATAGCTATCAGGAGCTTGCTGAACTGTGTGGAGAGCCTGAGGAAGGCACATGGGGCAACCAAAGCAAGAAACACACCAGCCGCCTGAGAAAAACTAAAGAAAAACCAAAACAAGCACCACTGGAGCTGGCCATGTTGTCACAACACTGCAATTCCCCATCTTGCTTCTCTGTAGTTTGTTTCAGCTTACACATACACCAACACTTTACATAAATGGATATCTTATTAAAATCATGAGGACCACAGGTATTCTAGTTTTTTTTTTATATAATATTTTACATTTGAAAACTGAGTGGTTACTGCTTATATGTTCCTATTTTGGGTCACTAGGTAGGTTTAATTTTCAAGTGCTTCCTGATCACTTCTCTTATATTTATATCTTTTTGCTCATATTTATCAATTTTTCTTTGGAGGCAATCATCCTTTGTGTGACTTACATAACACATAAGTGATACAAACTACTAGTTTTCTTTAATTCAGCTCTTTTCACAATAATAAACTTTTTGGTATAGCTTGCACAGTGATTTTATTTCCACCCTCCATAGATAGGCATAGTCATGTGCTTAATGGATGGTCAATGGGATGTGATGGAATAAAACTAAAAATTTTGAATCTTATATTGAAAGGAAGTAATATGGTTTTCTGTCCTCTCCTGGGGTGGAGGCTGGAGCAAATGTTTTGGACTCTGAGATAGCAGCTCGTTGTCTTAGTTACTCCTCTCTCATTGCTGGGACAAATACCTGGCACTCAAGCTTGGGAAAGGAAAGGTTTATTTAGCTCACAGTTACTGGAGGTTTCATAGTTTAAAGCAGCCTAAATTACATAGCAAGACCTCGAGACACTGCCGTCCTGTGCTATAGGGCCTGGAAGAAAGGCTGGGGTGCTGCCATGTCCAGGATGACCTGCTCCAGACCTTCCAGAGAGGCCACTAGGCCTGGGGGCAGGGGTAGGGAGGTACATGGTATCAGTCTAATGGTTCACACCTCTCTGGCCCTTCCCCTCAACCCATGTGCTGCTCCCATCATTTACATGAGGCTTTGGGGACAATTAGATACAAACCATAACTCTGATGTTAGATGATTTTAGTGTCACAAGAGAAAAGTTGATCTTTATTCTTGAAGCCTCAACACAGGCAAGTTGACATAAATTCTTAGTCTTGCTGAGATATATTTACAAAGATAGTATTTGAATTAAGATTGATATTGTTTGTTTAAGACTTATAAAATTCAGTGGTATGTTTGAAGCAGTACCACCCTAAGTATATCATCTGGAAATGGGACAGTCTTTTTTTTTTTTTATGTATTTGGTATAGGGTCTCACTATGCTGCTTGGACTCAGTGATCTTCCTGTCTCAGCCTCCCTAGCCCTGGGAATGCAAGTGTGCAACATTACACGTGGTCTCGATGGCTGGCTCAGTGTGCCCAGGTGCAGAAATGGTATGTTCTGTGGTGCTGGGGATTGAACCCTGATCCCTGCACTTGCCTAAGCAGGCCCTTAGTCCTCTGAGCTATCTAACTGGCCTTGGAAATGTGACAGTTTTAACAGACCCTCAAACTTGATGCATTGACTCAGTAGTCAGGTGCAAATAGCGTAGAGACAGATATTGCAGCCTTGAAAGACAGTGACTCTAGCTATGGCAAAAGCAAAATGTGCAATAAGTGTGTTATCTGGAACATTTTGGGCATCATTTGTACACCTAAAGAGGAAAATCGCAGGAAAAATGAAAAAAATGCAAAAATTTCCTGAGTATTGGATTTTTTTAAACCATTAGTTTCATATGCTTACTAGCAAGACATATTGAAAGGGCTGGCCAAATAGCTCAGCGGATTAAAGTGCCTACTTAGGCAGATGCAGGGGCTGGGAGTTTGATCCACAGGCCTGTCGCATCAGCTCCACTCCCCCTACACCCCACCCCCTGGGTGCGCTGAGATGGTGACTGAGACTGGGCAAGGTGTATAACTGTAATCCCAGCACTTGGGAGCCTGTAAACAGGAAGATAACAATGAGTCTGATCTACACAGTGAGACCTTGCAGACCCTGTAGACCCTGTCCTAAATACAAGAAAGAGAGAGAAAAAGGGAGAAAGAGATTGAAGATATAAAGTCAGTTTGCTTGCTGAATTGAAAACGTTGATTATAGAGTCTCCAAATAATAGAACATCTAATTTGAATTTCCAGTGTTTAAAAAGCTATCTTCCTTGCTCATCCTAGATGACTTGAGGCCCTCATTCAATCAGCTAAAAGGGCTTATGAACCAAACTAGGCTTGTCCTTAGGAAAAAGAAACCCTGTAATGTAGACTACAGTGCAAGTGCCAGCTAGGAAGTGTCTAGTTTGCTAATATGCCCCGCAGTTTCTACACTTTTGGGTCCTATCATTGTGTAAGCCTATTCTTTGAAATCACATTCTTTTTCATTCTCTTTTCTTCTTCGTTTTATCCTCCCATTTCTTCTTTCTCATTGGAACTATAATTTATAATTTGTGAATGCATCTTGATAAATTTATAATCGATACACTGATAGATGCATCTTAAGTGTGGACATTTTTTCTCTAAGATTTCTAAATTTCATCAATATGATCTACAGTATAATATGCTAAAAGCTACTGCTATGTAATATGTTATGAAATCTTATAGTACTTGCGTATTGATCAGATTTTTGTCACTATGACAAAATATCTGAGAAAAACAACTTAGAAGAGTAGTCATTTGACTCAAGGACAGAAGATTTAATTTGTGGTCAACTGTTTTCAGGGTACAAATCCCAAAACTGAAGGGCGTGGCAGGAGAAAGCTGCTGACTTTATGGCTGCCAAGAAGCAGGTGATGGGGAAGAAGCTGAGAGGAAAGGGCCGGCGCCCCTGTGCCCCCAAACATACACAGAAAGGTACTAAGCTCAGTATCTGTCAGGCCATTCAAGTTGACAATCAAAAGTAACCACTAAATTAGTCTCAGACTAAAACAGGATAAACAAAAAAAATGCTTTTCTGCTCAATACAATGCTAAGTTAATGGGTGGCAGCACACCTCTTCATACAAGCATATTACATTCTTTCCAAGTGATACAGAAAACATTCAAAACAAAGCATGAGAGTTTGCTTTATGTAATTTGTATTCAAAAGTATTTATTGTACTACTGGAACAGACCTCCTCTTATAGTGGATTGTTGACTAAGAGAATAGGGAATATTCACTTTAGTATAAATACATTTTTTGCTGTTGGCTTCTGTCAACAGTCTGGAAATTCATATAAGTGTTGTTTACATCCCTTATGTTGGGAAGATAAAGCTTGTGTGTTGCTGGTTTTCAGGAAGATATTCACCAAGGTGACTTTACTTTCTAGGGAACACAATTTGATGTGAGAAACAGTTCTCAGAATTGAGACAGCATTTGCTTCTCATTTTGATTAAACACCAGGCTCCTGTGGATACACTGTTTTTACTCTTCCTGTGTAAATTCACATTAATGCACATCTATTCCAAACCTCAATGGCATGGGTACTTTGTTAAGAAAGAATAAAACAGAACAAAAAACAAAAATCTATTCTGACACAGCTGAAAACTCAAATGATTGTACTGTAAATACAGGCAGATTATCAGAAATTATTACCTCTAGTGATGCACAAATGGGTATACAGAGGATTAAAATTATTCCTAATCTTTTTTCCTGGGATTGTAATGACATTCTGAAATACTGCTTAAGAAATGATTATTGGAAGATAAAATTCAATATCTCTACATTTTTACCAATCTTCAAACAAAATCAATTAGATTGTAGTCCAAAACTTACTGGCTTTCCTCAGCATTATTTTCCAAGCTTGACGATAAACTAGCATTACTTTAGCATCGTGCCAGTGAGCTACCACAGAATGATACATTTCTCTAACTACAGCAATGTGATTTATTGTTGGTCCGTGTTTAATGAATCTGTTTTGACTGATGCTTGCAGTTTTGCATGTGTGAAACCTGCTTATGTTACCTGTTTTGTTACTTGAAGATAGCATATGAAATAATGCATTATTTCTAAGTTTGAAGTTTTTACTTCCTCTCCAAGTTATTTTTCCATGCTACCTACAGAACACTTAAGGTTGATAAAGATGGGGAAATTTCCAGTCATGTATGTGTGGACATGTGTGCGGCTGTCTATGTGTTGGATAAACATGGAGAGTAACAATTTCTGTGCAACTTTGGAAATGCTGCAAAAGTAGATTCACAATGTGCATGGAATTAAAGATGAGATAATTCTTTTGGAAATAATAAGGCAACCCAAAGTATCAAATTTGCTTTTGGTGAAAAATTCCACCCTCCAAAAGTATCTGAATATGTACAAACCCCATGCTATTCATTTTTATATTGGCGGGTATTCCAGGCAGCTCAGCAGACTAAAACACCTGCTTGAGCAGACACAGGGACTGAGATTTGATCTCTAGCAGTCTCATGTTGGCCCCACCCCTGGGGCACGCTGAAATGGCAACTGAGATTGGGTGAGGTCCCAGAGCTTGGGAGGCTGAAAACAGGAGGACCACTATGAGTCTGATCTTTGTAGTGAGACCCTGTGGAATCTGTACTAAATACAAAAAAAAAAAAAAAAAAAAAAAAAAAAAAAAAAAAAAAAAAAAAAAAAAAAAAAAAAAAAAAAAAAAGAACAAAAAAACCCGCTAAATATCATTTTGTATTGGAAAAAAATGAATTGTATTCTACTCCACACACACACACACACACACACACACACACACACACACACACACACACATATATAATCATTTATTTATTTTGTGGTACTGGGGATTGAACTCAAGACCTTGTGCTTGCCAGACAAGTGCTTATTCTACTGAGATATCGCCCTGGCCCCCTCTACTCCTTTTTTTTTCAACTTGAGTAACTCTCCATACTTCTGTTTCTGATGAATCTCTAGTTTTATGAATTTCTTCTTTAGTCTTACTTTAAGTTCATAATTTCTCTCTTAGTAAATCCAATGATCAGTACTCATTCCTCACTATATTGTATTTGTCAATAATATATATTACAGTTAAACTCTTTCTTGTTGATTTCCAGAACAAATTTTGCTCATAATTTTTCCTGATTACTCTCTGCATTAGTTTCCAATTATGCCAGTATATCATTATCTTACAGTTTCTGTAGGAGAGAAATCAGCTCAGAGTCTCACAGGCTCAAGTGAAAGAGTGCCTTCTTAATTGGGGTTTAACCAGGGAAGACTCTACTTTCAAAATCATTCATGATGTCCAAACTCATTCCTTTCTTCTTTATGTCTGAATTCACTGTTCTTTCTCTGGCTTGGAGTTATACCTTCTCCTAAACTTATGTTTAGGTCTTTTCATTGGGGCTTTTCCTAAACCCCTTCAAAACATGGCTGATGACTCTTTCAGGTTCACAGAAGAATGTCTCATTCATTGAGTCCTTTCTTGATTATCTCCCTTCCGAGATAACTTGGGTTTCCTTTTGAAAAGCTTGCTTGATTAGGTCAGGTCCACACAAAATCGTCTCATTTTTGATTAACTATAAAATATGACTAGAGATTTAAAATTATACCTGCTAATTCATTCACTTTGGCCAGATGATGTAAACTATCAGAGGACTGGAATGGGATCATATTTACAAATCCCACTAACGGTCATGGAGGGGAGGAATTACTTAGAGTGTGCATGCATAGAAGCAGGAATTTTGGGGTCCTCTTGGAATTCTATCTGTCAATCTCCTTCCACATCTTCTCACATGTGCCCAGTATGTGGATACTCCAGGGTTCCAAGGTCTGGTTTGTGGTTCTCTTTTGTTTCCCCTGTTCACTCCCTGGATGATCACATTACTTCCATCTACTTGCATGATAATAATGCTGATGAATACCAAATCTACACACTCACTCCATGCTTCTTTCTTTATGCCAAACCCATCTATACAACTATATATATATATTTGCGACCAAATCCCTTTATTGGGGGGCTTGGGAGTGGGGAGAAGCTACTGAAAAGATGCTTCACATGAGATCTGATGCTCCCAGCATGGCTGTATCTCTCTAGGTCTGCCGTGTCCAAGAGCCCAACTATGTGTTTGACTTAGTCATATAATAGATGTTTTAATATTAACCAATTCAAAACTGACCTGTAACCTCTCGGATATATTTGGTTTATGGTATCCTCTTTAATCCTTCATTTTTGACAACTTAAATAACACTAGTTCTATGTCCAACTTTACGTGCACAATAGTTTAATTATTTTATCCCCACCTGTTGTCTACTTTACAGACTTGCAACCCAAGATTAATCCTTTCAACTCTGAACTAAACTATCTTTACCCTAGCTGCTGAACACTGATAGAGAATATAATTCAAGAAAGTATTTTTGTGTTATCTTGTCATTGTGAGTAAATGATCTCCAATGGTTTTAGTACTTTTGAGGAATAAGTCACTTGTCTATTCCAAGTTTTTTGTATAAATTTCTTTAAAACTTAATAATACTCTAAAAATTCTGTGCACCAATGAGAGTCCCTATTAAACAACATGTCTTTGTGTCCTACCGAATACCTAATGCCCCAAGTACTAATCGTGCATTCATAATTATTCATTCAATCTTTCCTTAAGGTCTCAGGTAGTAATCCTTCAATTATCCTTCCCTCATTTCTTTTATGTTTTAATGCTTTCCTCTCCAGGCTCTTTTCCTCAGTGGATAAAGATGTACAAATAGATTGCCTCTAAAAACAAACTAGAAGCCGGGCGTGGTGGCGCACGCCTATAATCCCAGCACTCGGGAGGCTGAGGCAGGAGGATTGTTGTGAGTTCGAGACCAGCCTGAGCTACAAAGTGAGCTTAAGGCCAGCCTGAACTGTATAGTGAGACCCTGTCTCAAAAAGACAAAAAAAAAAAAAAAAAAAAAAAAAAAAAAAAAAAAAAAAAAAAAAAAAAAAAAAAAAAATTTATTTTT
>PVKA01010464.1:0-28840 GCA_004027165.1 Ctenomys sociabilis
ATCTGCCTGCCTGCCTGCCTGCCTGCCTGCCTGCCTGCCTGCCTGCCTGCCTGCCTGCCTGCCTGCCTTCCTTCCTTCCTTCCTTCCTTCCTTCCTTCCTTCCTTCCTTCCTTCCTTCCTTCCTTTTTTATGGTACAGGGTGTACAGGTCTCACTACCTAGATGGGACCTCCTGTTTTCAGCCTCCCAAGAGCTGGGATTACAGGTGCACATCACCATGCCCAGTCTCAATCTATGTTTCAGTGTGCCCCAGGGGAGGAGCTGGTATGGCAGGCCTGGGGATCAAACCCTCAGCTCCTGTGTCTGCCTATGCAGGCACTTTAATCCACTAAGCTATCTGGCTGGCCCTCTTTTGTTTCTTTAGACAGGATATTGCTTCATTGCTCAGACCAGCCTTGAATTTGTGATCCTCCTCCTCCCTGCTCCTGAGTAACTAGAATTACAGGCATGTACCACCATTTCCAAGCCAAATGGCTCCATTTTCTAATAAAAAGCTTTTTCAAGTCCATGCTGATCTGAAAGGCCATTGTACTGCTTTAAAGATTGTTTTGAAATCATAAATTACATTGGAATGGTACAGTAGTTCACAGGAACTCAACAATTTTACCCCTCTTAAAATATGACAAATAGGTAGGAAAGTTCCTTTCAAAAAAGAAAGTCATGTGAGTTTTTCTTTCAGTAAAAAACCTTTAAAGATGATTTTAAAACTTATGTCTCATATAAAGGTAGTATATGCAAATAAATTATACTTCAAAAATCCCAATAAATTTTTGTGAGTTAGTGTTTTCATCCAACTTTCCATGAAATGAATGTGATTATCCAGGGCACGTACTGTAGTCATCCCAGGAATCTTCGCTGAAAGCTACCTAAGTCATTCATTTCTATTGGCACATCAATGGCAGAGGCAGTAGGCTAGAAAGTTAGAAAAGCTTACTCACTTGCAGTGTTTCCAGGACGAAAGAATGAAACTTGTTTGCTTCTTACTAAAACATCTCATTCTTCACTGTTAATAACATGATAAATTCACAGTTGACAGGAAGGAAAAGGCAGGCATATTAACTGCTTCCCAGATGCCTATTCAGTCCTAAGCACTTTATATATGCAACAAACAAACCCGTTACCATTTTTATTTTCTGGAACCAGGGACTGAACTCAGACCCTTGTGTTTGCCAGAGAAGCACCTATTCTCCTGAGCCATCTCCTGGGCCCTGGCATCCACTACCATTTTAAGAAGGTTGGCCATGGCAGTGAGAACCTATAGTCCCTGTGGCACTTGGGAAACTGAGACAGAAGGATTGCCATGACTTCAAGGCCAGCCTGGGTTACATAATGAGTTCAAGGCCACGCTGAATTGCAGAGTGAGACCCACCTCAATAAATAACTAAATAAATAAAATAAATTATGAAGAAATACACCCCAAAAAGTAAACAACTTGCCCATCTAGTTAAGTAGCACTGGAGGATTTGCACACTGCCGGACCCCAAAGAAGCCTCTTTCCAATGATGGGCATTAAAAAAATTTACATTAGCCAGTGGGAGCTTTTGGTCTAGTTTTTAGTTCTTCCCACATTTGTTGGCAATGAAATTCAAGCCCCTATATGGGTTATTTTAGGGGCCTGAAATTAGTACCTGTGATCTCGTCTCTATAGCAAAAGAATAGGGATGAAAGAATTTGACTTTTCAACAAACCGTATGCTTTTCATTCTTAAGTGCATGTTCACTTTCCAGGCTAGACTTGGACACACTTGTATGAGAGATTGAATAAGTCTCTACTGAGTGAATGAGAAAAGGAATTGGGAATAAAGAATGCAACGGCAGTGAGGTCTGGCCAGTTACTCCCTATAATTGGAAAGAACTGACTTCCCTGAATACTAATTTCTTTCATAAAACTGTCTCATGTTTTTCTCAGGGTTCTTGAGCTCAAAAAGTGCTTAACAGTAGAAAATATTCCAAGCCAGCCAAGAGATATTTCTATGAAAGCAACTCTTCTGAGACTGTAGGCACCAAGGAACAGGATTTAGGAGAGAAGAGAGCAGCTTTGGCAGCATATATTATCATAGACCTTTCTAAAATACAAACGTGTCATTCAAGTGGTTTTTAGGACAGAAAAACCAAAACAAAAAATGACAGCTGCAGATACAGGAAACAGGGCACAGATACAATCAAAGGCATCTTTCACTTAGATTTAGACAAAAAAAAAAAAGTAAAAAGCAGGAGGGAAATGTGAACAGAGACCTTGAACAACAGGAAAGCCTGCCCAGCTGTAGAGCTGGAAGTAACTGCCCTATCTGAAGGTAGTGGCTGGACACAGAGGGGCAGTGGACTGAGAACAGAGGAAGGAGTGAGCTCCAGTAACAGACAGGGAGCCTAACCAGGACAAGAGGGGGCAAAGGACAATGCCCAGGCCCTAACCCAGGGTCTCTTGCTCAATGAAATATGAACAGTCCAGTGTGAGCTCACCCCCAAACAGTGTACCAGAGGGAATCTGAACTACCAGAACCTTTGCTTTGAACTCCCACTGGGTGGGCTGAACGTACTGGCAGGGGACCAGCAAGGAAAGCAGGGCTGAGCCTGAGGAAGGAGAAGGAGGCTGAAAAATGCGCATCACGTGGGCAGAAAAGGCTGCATGGACCGCTGGACCGCCAGGGCTGAGCGGACAAGAACTGGAAGACATCTTTTTGGAAAAGAACTGGAAAGGGCCATGTGGGCCATAGATGCACACCCCAGACAGAAGTGGAAGGCCTCTCGGAGAAGAAAACGTTGCAGATTTGAATCAACAAGTGTTGGAAATAAGAAAAGGAATCACAGTGTTTCTGATTTCTGCCAGCCTTAAAAGGAGGACCGTTGAGAGCTGTGACAGCAGTGTAGAAGGGGCAAGAAGGCGGTGCCAGTGATCATAAAGTGGTGTCCCTGGGTGGGTTTTGAGACCAGGCTATTGTGCTGTGGAAAAAGTATTGTTTGGCTAAGCAAATAATCAGGGAAATCACCAGGCGGTATTTCTTGTGGACATGTGAATGGAGTTACAAATCAAACTGCAGTGATGTGTAAACTCTGGTGTCGGAAAGCTATGTGGAACTGATTACAGTTTGCTAACCTTGGAGAACATTCCTGCTTTCCAACTGACCACGACCAAGCTGGCTCCAGATGATGTATAGCAGGGCTTTTCTTCTTGTTGTTTTTACACTCATTGAACCAAGGAGCAATGCTGAGAAACAGTTCCTCTTCCACAATTTTATTTTAAAAGAATGATCACTATGGAAAGTAATTTCTAAGACATTTTGGGAAATTTTGAAATTATAATAAAGCAGAGAAAATAATAATGAGCCCCTGAAAGACCAGCCACCAGTTCCAGGGGGTCTCAGCTCTTGGCCAATCTTAATCCACATCCAGCTGTAAGCCTCCTCTCTCCTAGTGGGGGTTGTGAAGTAAATCTCTTACCCATCACATTTTATCTATAAATATTTCATCAACTAATAGGATTATAAGAGTTCACTAAAACACGCATGAGTCAGCATTGCATTTCACTTTGTTGCTTTTTAATCTGCTGATTACTCTTGTTTATGGAGCAACTAAGTGAGGACCTAACTTCAGCAGAAATGAAGCTGTTTTTGGAGGGAAGTCCCGCAAATGAATGAATGCAGGAAACACAAGTTTTGAGGGATTCATCCTAGGGCCAGGCATCCCATGCCCAGCCATCCCTGGGGGTCCAGAGTGAGGCCTGCACAGCCGTATCATATGAAGCTCCCCACATAAGTCTCAGCTGAGTTGAGAACCCATCTAAGGGAGGATGAACAGAGAATAGAGGAGCACGTCAACATCCTCAACTTGGAAAGCTCTCGGTTAGCTGTGCTGTCACTTAGAACTGTCACAGAGCTTTCTTCAATAGCTAATCACACTTTCAGTGAAGGATTCCCAGGATGATCTAGTTCAACCTCCTGTTTAAAATTAAAAACAGAGCCCCAAATTCATACCCCTCAAGGAGGCGAAGCTTGGTAGATGTATCACCACCTCAAACCTGATCGTGCTGCTCCCAGGGCAGAGGGCAGAGAACAGTCATGTCTGACCAGTGGAGACAACTGCTGTGACGTTAGTCACTCCTTAGTGAATGAATAATGTGCTGAAGAGTGACCTGGTCATCTTAGGAGCTTTATCTCTTTTAATTTTTATACTGACTCATGGAAGAAGTAGCCTTGCTATTCTCATTTGGAAGAAAAGGAGAGAAGCTCAGATGGTTAATTCTCATAGCCAAAGGTCATAACTTTTAAATGATAGAGTATATACGCCACCCTAGGTATGACGTAAAGCTTGTTTTCTTGACCACTAAATATACTGCTTTTTCATTTATAATTTTTTTTTTTTTTTGGTACTGGGAATCAAGCTCACAACCTTGTGCTTGCCAGGCAGGCCCTATGCTACTTGAACTGTATTCCCAGCCCTCATTTATAATTTTTAAAAAGATTAATAACTTCCATCATGAAGTGTATAATTACTATAGTATCAGAGCATTTAATACCCCAACATAATAGATAACACTATTTGGTTATTATCAATTTTATAGGAAAATTAATTTGCTTACGAGGCACAAAGTCAAGGCACTGGGCCTTGGTTTCATTGAGGTCAAGGAGGACATTCCTATACTGAGAAGCTGAGTTTAGCTCTAAATGTCCCCCACACTCACATGCTTAAGGCTTTTACCCCAGCTGATGCTACTGAGAGGTAATGGAAAGGGTCTGAGGTGTGGCGGAAGCAGCTCACCGGGGCTCCGGTGTTTCGGGGACAACTTGTCCCCCATAGGCTCTTTTTTCCTCAGCTTCCAGCTGCTTCGAGGTGAGAAGCTTTGCTCCTCTGCACCCTCCTGCCATGATGTTTGTCTGGCCAGAACCTCACCATGACCGAAAGCGATGGAGCCAGCTGCCCATGGACCAACATAAATGTTTCCTACTTAATTTGTTTTTTTTTTTTTTTTTTTTTAAGGTATCTTATCCCAGCACAGGAGCTAATACACACATCTTAAATCAAATCAAAGTCAAACAGCTCAGGGTGTCTGAGGTTACTTTTAATACTATTGGTAGTACTGTGAAAGAGCATAAGAAATGACAGATAAGGAGATTTCTCAGGACAATGAAAATGCTTCTGGAAAGAGTACCACATATCCCATCCATGTACCTTATAGCTCTTGCTCCATTATGTGCCAAAGCCTCACATTAAATCTGGATGAACTCTATGGGACTCCTGGCTTCAAGCTAAAGAAATTCAGCCTTGGTAGATTTCCAACCCACCTGAGGCCACCACTGAGGCTCGAGACACCCCGTCCTTCTCATGCTACCTGGTGAGTACCTCGTCACATTCGACACCACAGTGTGCAGTGTGACACTGGCCATGCTGTACTACCTAGAGGCAAGAGGGGTAATCCGCCGTGCT
This sequence comes from Ctenomys sociabilis, assembly GCA_004027165.1. Classification (NCBI taxonomy): domain Eukaryota; kingdom Metazoa; phylum Chordata; class Mammalia; order Rodentia; family Ctenomyidae; genus Ctenomys; species Ctenomys sociabilis. The sequence goes on from PVKA01010464.1 coordinate 5,420, forward strand.
CTCCCCAGCTGGTCCACACCTGGTGCTGCAGAAGCACCCATCGCTGCAGATGGACTTGCCCAGGGAAGGCAGGAAGTTCTTCCAGGAGTGAAGTGCGGGGGTTGACCAAGGAGGAAGGTGGATGAGGACAGGGTAGCGCAGGTGTTGGACCTTGTAATCTGTCTAGATCCACTCTGCCAAGAAATGGCTTTTTTCCCTTCCTCTGAGCTTTCAAGTGATGGATAATACAGCCTGGACCTGAGGAAAAGGTTTCATGTTGTTTCTGGTTCAGATTTATTTTGCTAGCTAAGAGATTCCAAGGCAACCTCTAAATTACCTTGTTAGCATTTGGAATCATATTTAAATGATAACAGTGATACCTGCTCATTGTTGAAAACTGTGAAAGTAAAGAAGGAAGTGTAGCAGCCAAACAGAAAAGTAGTCTCATGAGCAGACCACTCAGGCATTCTTAGACACTTTGATTTTCCTGTTGAATTATTCTCTTTTCAGAAGACTTGTAGCCAACTGAGTTAAGAGAGCTGAGTGAAGGTGTATACACTGGAAGAGATTGTGTGTGTGTGTGTGTGTGTGTGTGTGTAAACATGAGGCATGGGAAAACTGTCAGTAGAGAGGGAACCTGGCTCAGCAGGAAGCAAAGGAGAAGGTGTCAGATGGGACAATGAACACAACCAAAGGACAGCTTTGCCTCTCTTCTATGGGATGGGGACTGCAAAGAGACTGAGAGGAAAGGAAGGGCGATGCTAAGTTAATACCTGATACTTTTGGAATTCAAGACTGCATTCTTTCAAATTTATTTTTAAATGTTTATAACAAAAAACTTTAATTCTAAGATGGATATTATTATGACATAAAATTGCTAATATTTTGTTTTAGAAGTCTGAATGATCATACAGAGTATTTCATTTTCTTGCAGTATAACTGTTAAAAACATCTCAGAGTAGTTTTCAGTGTCTCCAGATTTGAGAAATTCTATTTATATTTCATGAATACAGATAAAAATAACTTCAGAGCTTGTTATATAGAAATAGAAGTAATATAAGAGAAGGAGAAAATGATTTCTAAGTAAAAGCAAACAAAACAAACTACATCTATTATGGGGAAGTAATATTTCTAGTTCTTGTTCCCTGAGGCAGCATCCTTTCCTGAAATGATGGATAGAACTGAAGAAAGGAGGGTGGCTAGAAAAGCCAAGTTGAAATGCAAGAAGTATGTGTGTGGTAACACACAGGATTGGAGCCTTCTGGCGAATCGGACCTCGCGGCAGTTTTGATGGCACAGGTGCAGCCCAGGGCCACTCAGGCATTGCTTGTTCTCCAGGAATCTTACGAGTCCTCCTCATGACTGACTGGAAAATTCGTACAGATACCAGGAAGCCTACACTGACTTTTTCCTATGAAAAAATATTAAGTATGCTTGATTTCTCAAGTATCTATCGGAAGCGATTTAAGTACGTGTCTTATTTCTACATTTATCGAGTGGCTGCTGGGTTCCCTGCGCTCTACCAGACGTCTTCAGTGGACTCTCTGGTCTCTGAGTGTGTGGAAGGCAGAGGAGAGGGATCCAGACATGCAGGCAGGAGAGCTTCCATGGAAGGTGATGTCTGTGTGGGCTCTTAGGGTACCACTAAGAGTATAGGGATGGATGAAGAAAGAACATCATGGGTAAGGCAGGGAAGCAGGGAATGGAGAACATGTTTCTCAGTGAGCCAACCTTAGCAGGTCTTAGAGCAGGACGTTATTCTTGAGCTCCAACATGGCACATGCAGACACATCTCAGGGGCTCCTCGTATATTCAGCTCTAAGACTTAAAGATCTGAGTTTGGACTCTGGCTTTAGCATCCACATCAGTTTGTATTTTGATTTCCTCATCTGAAAAATGGGATCATATGCAGTGCAAAGAATGCTCCCGAGGGACCAATGGATGTAATAAGACTGACATCAACTGAGTTAGTGTCACTACACACAGGGAATGCGACTGAGCTGATGTGACGCACTGTGGCTGATTGTATTCCCTCCATCTCACAGGTGAGGACACTGTGGCCAGTGATTAAGGGACGATGCCAGCACTCATCAGGCAAGTGGACTGCAGAGCCCAGCTTTGTCAACCCCCTTCCTGCCAGGGCGTCCGTTCCTTCCTCTGTAAATGCTGTGCTGCCTGACTCTGTGCCTGCTGGCTGACGGTCATTCTTAGGAGCTGAAGTGCTAGGCCCCAAGACACAGTTCTTATAAAATCCAGCTGAATTGGATGAAAACTTTTAAGATCACTTGAGTTTTCTTGGCCTGAGCAAGTGTTTATTTTAACGTGATTGTGTTGTACCAGAAAGTGAACTAAAGTCCTCTATCCAGAGCTCCCCTCCCAGCCACTTTTTAAAACATATTATTGTTATTATTATTTTGTGATAAGGTCTTACAACATCTCTGGGCTTGAACTTGTGAACTTTCTGCCTCCACACCCCCGAGTGCTGGACCCACATCGTGCACTACTGCATTGGGCTGGAAACAGCTATCTTTCTAGGATCAGAACCTGCTCTAGAAACCCAGTCAGATATTTTCTGTGAACACAGTTTCTGCTGAAGTTTTCTCTTGCTTTCTAGTCAGGCAGGCAGGCATGAGCACAGCACACAGCCTGCACCCACAGCCTTCTCTGCCTTCCTCTTCTCCGTCTGTTCCAAGTCAGGTGATATTTTTGACACATGCCATTTTTCTTGATTTAAAGTTCTAGACTATGTTTCCCACTTTGCAATAATAATTACTATGCAAGAGAAAACATGCCCTACTAGCAAACGTTTACTGAGAGTTTGTGTTAGACACTCAGCTAAACTATGGATTATCTGCTCAGATCCTCCCCACAGCTCTGTCAAGTATTCACAGGTACTGTTTCAGTGGCACAAGGGAGGAAATGGAGGCCCAGAGCCAACAAGCAACTTCCTGACTGTGCCGAGTGGTGGGATCCTGTCTCCCAGAAGAGTGGGGGCCAGTGTATGCACAGCCGCCCCACCCCCAAGCAGGCACAGTACAGCTCTGTGGGCGGCTCAGTGCTGGAGCACTCGCCTAGTGCGTGAGCCCCTGAGCTCAATCCCCAGCGTCACAAGAACAAACAAATACACACATGGAGCAGGCAGTGCGGGCTATCCTGACTCCAGACGCCCATCTGTCCCAGAACTTCCAGCTTTTCTCTTCCCATCCCTGCACCTCCAGCCAAGCTCTTCACATTGTGCAGTTGTGTACTAGTTATCTTTTTTTTTTTTTTTTGGACCACTATAATCAGTTTTATTGATGCATGCTTTCAGTTCTTATTCTGTTAAAAACAAGGCACATTAAGTATATCTTCTTATTGCTCTATAAAAGCATGTAGCTTGTTCTGTATATCAAAAGTAATAAATAATGGTGATAAAACTCCAAGACAGTTATAAAAATGACAACCCAGCCTCAAACACAGAATTTAACAGTCTAATCTAGAATAATGCAATACAATACATAAAAGTGCACATATAAAAACATGCCGTGTGCATATCCATTTCACTCCTTGGCTAACTTATGCTTGATATTCTTTAAAAACATAGTAGGGCTTTTTTATTCCCTACAAAAGGTTGAAATAATGGAAAACAATGCAAATTGATCACGGACTTCAGTATGATTAGATTAATATGCCAAAAAATCTTTATAAATTCATGAAAAGAAAATAAAACCAATACTGACTCTTACAGTACATTAGTCAAAATTGGACTGAAAGTTTTGTGGTACAAAACAGAAAACTACATAGTTTTGAACAGGCAAAGCCAGAAACTAATGCAGCATGAAAATCATGCATTCAATAGCAGAACTCCTAAAGCTGCACTCAGATAGATGGATTGAAGACAAGAACATTTAAGCATGATGGACAGGAGGCAAACGAGCTGCCTCCCCATGTAATCCAGCATCATCACTGCTGTCATGACTGAGGTGGGGGCTGCAGGAGTCGTCAGCTCTCCAGCGCAGATGGGGGCTTCTTCACCTGCATCCCCTTGATGCCTTTGGAAACACCGCTAGGCAAAAAAAAGGAATACCTGCACACCTGACAGAATCAAGTCATGGTATGTCTACACAAAAAGAAGACAAACATTGTTTTGCGCTTGGAATGGGGTTTGAAGGAGCTTACTCTCTTGCTTCTTTCCTTTTTGCTTAAATCTGATAAAGAAACCATCCAGGTGTAAAACTCACACAATGATGCCTGATACTTCAGCCTAAAAAACAGAAGCACGTGACTTTGCAACTTAGTGTTTTCTACCAAGAGAACAAATTTCACTGCTCAGATCCCCAGGATACTAAATAGGTAAAAGAGCTGTCCTTTAAAACATCCAGATTATATACCACAATACTGTTCTCTCTCTCTCTCTCTCTCTCTCTCTCTCTCTCTCTTTCTCGTTAGATCAAGATAACAATGACTTGTGGCCCCCCCCCCCCCCCGGTTCTGTTACAGTAGGAACTGGGCTTACAACTTGAGTGGCTTCACATTCGTGTTTTTAAAACAGGCCTTGATTGTGCATGGTTTCCTATGAATGAAGTTCCTTTGAGGACAAAGAAAAGTGCTCTTATATTGTTTTAGCATATCTGCTTTTGCTTAAAACCTGCAAATTCTAAAATCTATCCTCCTTCACCAATCCCAGAGACTCATTTTGGAAATGAAATGGTTTCAAGCCATTCCTGTGAATGTACTAGTTATCTTGTGAGGGAAAAAAATTATTCTTGTTTCCCCAAGGCATTTAGACTGTTTGAGGATAGCTCTTACTCCTGGGCATCTTAGTAGTGGTGACTATGACTATGGGACCAGTGCCTTAATGTGATAGAGCCTCCTTGATTCTTCCACCCATGTTGTCTCTACCAAGACAACAAATTTCACTGCTCAGTACACAGTGTCATCAGTACCTAGCTCAGGGCCCACCCTTCCAGTGACTGCCATTCTCTAGGTAGCCCCCTCCCTCTGCAGTACTTCGTCATCATGAATGAGAACAGGATGTAGAAGGGAATTTCCCTCCATTTCCTTCAATGTCTTGCTATTCCAGACTGCTGGAATTTTCCCATAGCATTTCACAGTTGTCACTTTAGATGAAAGCATATTAATACGATGAGAGAAAGATGGTCAAGCCAGCTGTTTCTATTTTTAACTTAACAGTTTTCCTCACTTGTAATCATGCCAGCAAAACAGCAGTATCTGAATCCTTGGCAGCCTATCCTGCACCTGGCCAGCACTGCACCCCTCTGGGGACCTGAGTCCAAGCCTGTGGGACTCAGGAACTGAGCATACTGCCTTCACTTGTGGGGTTACCCATAGGATGGTGCAGTGGAGGTAACAACCAACAGACTGACCAAAGAAGAGACCACACCTAAGTAGAGAGTCTTGCTTCAGGACCAAAGAGGAGGCCCATACTAGGGAGATCCAGGGACCTGTACTCAGTGGTGGAAGGCCAGGTTCATAGGAGTAACTGTCAGAGGGTTTGGGTGTGGAGAAGGCATTTATCTACTAGCATGTGGAGCTCTAACACTGCTACTAATGTTCAACAGAAATCAGTGCTCTCTGCATTACTGTAGGTTGGGGCTGGGGACAGGGCTCTGTGGAATAAGTGCTTACTGTAGGTCAATCTAAAAGTCTAATTCACTAAAATCAGAGTCTTTGCCATGGTGAATGGCTGTTTATGAGTGTTTCCTAGCGTTTTTTAATATTCAATTAACATCTGATGCCAGTGGTGTTGCTCAGTTTACTTTCATAGACAAGGTAACATAGTAGTGGCCAGCTACTGGTTCTCTCTATGCTAATACCTGAATTGCTTGGGGATCTTGAACAATATTGTGGCTTGTTCCCCAGCATACTGGGCCAAAGCATTTGTAAACACTAGAACAAAACAAAGAAAAAGACTAGAAATGTGAAAAGGCAGGTCAACAAATCCCCCTCCCCTCTGCCCCAACACCCACAAGATCAGTAAGGGGACAGCAATGGGAGGAAACCATAAGCTCCACAGCAGACAGGTCTGCAAAGGAGCTGGCAGAGGTAAAACAGTTGTGTAAGATGCTTGGCAAATTTAAAGAAGATAAAACTAATCACATAATTACCATATACAAATGATCAGCAGTCAAGAGGAGACACTAAGGGCCAGCCAAATAGCTCAGCAGATTAAAGTGCCTGGAAGCAGGCACAGGGGCCATAGGTTTGATCCCTGGGCCTGCTATGCTGGCCCCATCCCCAGGGCACGCCGAGACAGCAATTGAGACTGGGTGTTGTGGCACACACTTGTAATCCCAGCAGCACTTGGGAGGCTGTAAACAGGTGGATCACTATGAGTCTGATCTAGTAGTGAGACCCTGAACACCCTATAGACCCTTGTCTAAAATACAGAGAGAGAGAGAGAGAGAGAGAGAGAGAGAGAGAGAGAGAGAGAGAAGATGCTAAAAAATAGCTAGCTCAGCTAAAGAAAGAGATGCAAAACATGAATGCCCAGCATAGAGAAGAATGGAGGTCCACACAAAAGCTCCAAGAAGAAATCCAGGAGTGAATAAAAGTGTGAGTAACAGTGACCAATGCAAAGACAGAGTATCAGATCTAGAGAGGGCATGGTCAATGATCAAATAGTGAGAGATACATAGAAAACAAGGGAAAGGGCACATGAAAAGTGAATCCAATAACTTCTAGATGACTCGGAGAGGTCTAATAGAAATGAGAACTAGCAAAAACAAACAAACCAGAAGGTATCCCAAAGGGCATAAAAACTTGTGCAATAGCAGAAAACCTTGTAGCCATGGTAAAAAGGATTTAACATATAGATAACAGAAACACACAATATCCTGAATAGCTATAATAAGAAAAATAATAATACCACACCACATAATAATTAAGATACCAGAAATACAATGTAAGAATGAATCTTAAAGACTGCTAGAGAAAAGCAACAAATCACCTATAAAGGAAAACCTATCAGAATTATAACAGATTTCTTAACACAAACCTTAAAAGCAAGGGCAGCATGGAGTAGAGTATTTCAATCTCTTAAGAAATAACTTCCACCTTAGACTGTTATGTCCTACAAAATTATCTTTCAAAATGGATGGAGAATTAAGTTACTTTATAAGAAAGAAACCTAAAAATTCATGATCACCAAACCAAAACTCCAAAATATTCTCTAGGATATTCTAGGAGGAGCCAATGAAGCTAGCAATGCTCAGATGTGAAATAAAGTGAACAGGGATAGTATTTAAGTAGAAGGAAAAGAAAACAAAACAGAAACAGGAAGTTAACGTGATAACAGCTGCAAGGCAATACCTATCAGTTATAACAATCAATGTAAATGGACCTATGTTGCCAATCAGAAGTCTCAGGCTAGCAGAACGGATCAAGAAACAAAGTCCAATGGTGTGCTATACGCAAGAAACACATTTAACACTAAGTTCATAGCCTAAAAATCCAAGGATGTGAAACACTATCTTGTACAATAGAAACCCCCACAAACAGGAGTATCTATTCTATGTTCAGTCAATGTGCATTCCAAGTCAAAGCTGATCAAAAGAGAAAAAGAAGGACATTACATATTGGTTAATGAAAGTATTCAACAGGGAGAGACAATAATTATAAACATATATACATAAAATCATAATGCTCCAAACTTTATAAAACAAATACTAATGAATTTAAAGATCAGATAAACATCAGCACAATTATAGTGGGAGATCTCAATACTCCTGTACCACAAACAGATCAACTAAACAAAAAAATCAACAAAGAAACAAGAGTTCAACCATACCTTTGAACAAAGGGACTTAATAAATATATACAGTGTTCCAAAACAGCAGAATGCTCATTCTTTTTGGCAACATATTTGATCCCTTCTCCAAAATAGATCACATACTGGTTAGTAAAGAAGGCCTAAGTAAATGCAAAAGAATTAAAATTTTACCATGCATATTTTTGGAGCATGGTGCATCAAAACTAAAAATCAATAGCAAAAGAAACCATAGAAATTATACAAACATATGCAAATTAAACAACACATTCTTGAATAATCAGTGTATCACAGAGAAAATTAAGGAAGAGCTACAGCTATTCCTAGAATTAAATGATGCCAGTACAATCTATCAGAACTTATGGGACAATCAAAGCAGTCCTACAAGGGAAGTTTATAGGGGTCAATGCACACATCAGAGTCCAAATAAATAACTTAATGATGACTCTCAAGGGTGGAGGAAAGCAAGAATAACCCAATCTTAGAGTTTGTACAGGGAAGAAATTTTAAAGAGCAGAGAAGAAATTAATAAAATACAAATAAGTTTTAAAAAACTATATAAGGAATCAATAAATTGAAGAGCTTGCTCTTTGGAAAAACAGACAAAACCTCATCCAAAAAAGGGAAAAATATATAAACGAATATAATTAGAAATTAAAAAGATGAAATCAAAGCAGGCATTGCCAAAGTCCAGAAAATTATTAGCAACTAATTTTCAAACATACATATGAAGAAAATTGAGAACTCAAAAAATGGAGAAAATTCTAGATTCAAAAGAATTGTCAAAACTGAACCAAGAAGACTAAAAATCTTGAGCAATCTAATCATAGGCAATGAAATTGAAGTAGTAAATGAAAACAAAACAGAACAGAATTATCAACTTAAACAGCCCAGGGACTGATGGATTCACAGCCCGCTTCCATAAGAACTTCAGGAAAATGTTGGGCATGGTGGCACACACCTATAATCCCAGAAATCAGGAGGCTGAAGCAGCAGGATTGCTGAGAATTCTAGGCAAGCCTGGGCTATGAAGTGAGTTCAAGGATAGCCTGAACTTCATAGTGAAACCCTATCTTGAAAGGACTAAGCAAAACAGAAGAACACCAAGAAATATCTAACATAAATACTCCTCAAATTTTTAATAAAATTGAGAAGGAAGACATACTTCCAACTTCATTTTCAGAAGTTAACATTGCCTTAATCCCCCAAATCAGACAAGCATACAACCAAGAGGACTATAGTTCAATTTCTTTAATGAACATATGTGAAAAAATCCTTAACCACTGCTGGCAAACAGTATGTGACAAATTACCAAAAAGATCATACTCCATGACTAAGTAGGCTTCATCCCAGAAGGCAAAGTTGGTTTGACATACACAAATCAATAAATATAATTTATTACTTAAACAGAAGGAGAAATAACATGATTATTTCAAAAGATGCAGAAAAAGCATTTGACAAAAATCCAAACCCATTCATTCATGATTTAAAAAAACAGGTATAGAAGGTTCACTATCTCAACATGATGAAAATCACTTAGGGCCAACTTATTGCCAACATCATAATACATGGGGAAAGGCTGAAAGCGTTCCCTCTCAAATCAGGAACAGGGCAAGAATGTCCATGATCATTACTGCTGTTCAACATAATCCTTTGAACATTAGCCAGAATGATTAGGTAAGAGAAATAAAAGGGATACATACAGGAAATCATGAAGTAAAAATATCATTTGCCAATGACAAAATCCTTTACTTCAAGATGCAAAAAAGTCCTTGAAGTGATAACCAAATTCAGAAGTGTAGCACGATACAAAATAAATACACAAAAATAGATAGCATTCCTATACATTAATAATAAACTCACTGAAAAAAGAAATTAGGAAAAGAATGCTATTCCTAGTAGCACCAAAAAGATTAAATACTTAGGAATGAACTAAACAAGTGAAAGACTTCTACAGTGAAAATTGTATCAGTCTAAAAAAGGCATTAGAAAGAGGAGACATCAGAAAATGGAAAAATATCCCCTCTTCTTGGTTAGACACAACCAACATGTACTTCCAAAACTAATATACAGATTTAATACAAGCTCTGTCAAAATGCCAATGTCATTGCTCCTACAGCAAGAGAAAACAATCCTCAAATTCATATGGAATCGAAAGAAACCCAGAACAGCAAAAGCCATCCTGGGTAACAAAAGCAAAGCAGGTGGCATAACAATCCCAGACTTGAAGTTCTATCAGTGGAACAGAACAGCAGATGTAGAGACAACCCCAGACACATATGTCTATTTGATCTTTGACCAAGAAGCTCAAAACCTACAATGTAGGAGAGACCATCTCTTTAATAAATGGTGCTAAGAAAATTGGATCTCCACATGGAGAAGATTGAATCTAGCCCCATATACCTTCACCAAGTACTAAAGTAAAATAAAAATGGATCAAAGACTTAATTGTTAGAACAGAAACAATCTACTAGAAGATAAAAATATGTAAAACTTTAAAGACACAGGCATTAGCAAGGGCTTTCTGACCCGAACCCTGATGTCACAAGCAATAATACTGAGAATGAACAAATTAAAGAGCTTTCATACAGTAAAGAAACAATCAAGAGATGAACAAATAATCTACAGCACAGGGAGAATATTTTGTCACCTACTTCACAGACAGAAGACTAGCATGAAGAACATATAAAGATTCAAAAATGTAAACCCTCCCAAATAAGAGACTCACTCAAAAAAATGGGCAGCCAAAATGAATACACATTTCTCAGAAATGTTCAACAAGTACATGAAATAATGCTCATCATTACTGGCCATCAGGAAAAAGCAAATTAAGATACCGTCTTAATTTGATGCATGGAGATACCATTTCATCCCAGAAGGAACGACTATCATAACAAAAATCTAACAATAACAAATGTTGATAAGGGTATGGAGTAAAACAAAGTCTACTCCCTTGTTGATGGGAATGTTTAAATTAGTAGAACCACAGGAAATCAGGATGGATACTCCTTAAAACACTAGGCACAGAAATTCCATCTGACTGAGTTATCATCCCAAAAGAGTTAAAAATCACCAAATTACAAGAATACATGCACACCTATGTTTATAGCAGCACAACTTAAAATAGCTAGATCTTGAAAACAGTCTGTACATCCATCAGCAGATGAGTAGATAAGGAAAGCATGGTATTTGCACACAATGGACTTCAACACTGACACAAAGAGAGACAAACTTAAGGTGCTTGTAGGTAGACAGATGCAGCTTGAAAACATAATGAAGTAAGTCAGACCCACAAGCTCATATATCATGTGGTTTCGCTTAGATGATAAACATTATATATATAACAGGAGAAGAATAGGAAGTAGTGAGAAGCTCAGATACTCTCCCAAATTATAAACTCCATTGCTTTAAAAATAGTTCAGTGCAGGGCCAGTGAGATGGCTCAGCAATCTAAGGAGCCTGCTTAGGTGAGTGTAGGCAGCTGCAGCTGAGCAGTTAGGTCCCCAGCACCACATGCCACCAGCCCCGCCCTCGGGGCAGGCTGAGCTGTCTCCACGAAAACAGACATTTCTGTGTTTCTACTTTTTTTCTTTTACTAGTTGTTTTTACTTTTTTCTACCAAGAATTGAACTCAGGACCTTGCACTTGCCAGACAGGTGTTTATGCCAGTGAGCTGTATGCCTCACCCTGCTAGTTGGTTTCATTTATATCTGTGTATCTTATTTCATTGAAAGTAAAGATTTGTATTATTATCTGCTTTTCTCCTCTTCCTGTTCTTCCTCTTCCTCCCCCCCCCCCCACGACTTGCCACACAAGCACTTCTACTTAGCTGTATACCCGGCTTGTTTGCTTCTTTTTTTGTAAAAATATTTTTGGTGGGACCAGTGAGATAGCTCAGTGGTCCTGCTTAGGCAAGTTTAGGCAGGTGCAGGGACCACCATTCTATCCCCAGCACCATGTGCCATGCCAGTTCTGCCCTGAGGGCAGGCTTAGCCAACCAAAAAAAATATTTTGACTTACATCATATACTCTGAGTTGCCACTTTGAAAATAACAATACCATGTAATAACTATTATTATTCTCTTCTATTTGATTAAAATTTTTTCTTATTTTTTCATAAAATAAAAATTGATCAAACAAAAAAAATCTTTTGCATAATATCCACCAGTTGAAAACCTAAAGTTTAACAGTGGTTAATGAAAAGAATAAGAAAATATTCTTTTCTTACCCAAAGACTGGGTAAGTGCTTTTGAACATATAACAGATGTTTGGCAGGCGGGGGTTTCAGATGAGTTTTAGAGTGCTCATCTATGCTGTGCTACATCCTGGCTTCAATCCCCAACTCCTAGAAAGTTGCACTGAAGGTAACTGTCTGCTTTGACTCCTTTCTCCTCCTCTGCATTTACACAGACACACAGACACACACACACACAGACACACACAGACACACACACACACACACAGGTCCACCTACACAGGCACACTCACACACCCCTTAATTGCTGACACCATTCAAGCATAACAACAGTTTCATTTAAATATTTAGAGTATCAGAAGGTGACTGGCTGAATGAATGTGAATAAATTATTCTGCTATTGCATGATTTCCAAGTGATTAGGGAGCTTAAAACCACATTTAGAAACTAGACTTTACAGAGGCAAAGCCAAAGGGAAATGTAGCCTTGGGACAATGAATTACACATACGTCCTTAGGAAAAGGAAATAAGGCTGAAAATTGGACAAGAATCCCATACCCGGAGCTTCAGAAGTATATAAACACAGCTAAGGAACATATCAAATGTCTCTACTGCCCAACAGTCTTAGAATATCTGATTGCTCCTTCAGATCATGATGGAAGATGTGCCTGGTTGGTTTAACACTCTGAAAAACTTACGATTTCTAATTTATGTCGCAAGTTTACTTAAATAGTCACCAAGTCAAAATGGCATGTGAAAAATAAGAAGTTCACACTGGCTCATGATTCAAAAACAACACGCATGGGTGTGTATAGTTGGGAAATACCCAAGGAGGCCGCTCAGGGCTCTGCCCTGGGCAGTGCTGGGCCAACAATGCAGTCTGTAGGTGTGTGCTTGTGCAACCGTCCACGCCCTGCCGGGCTTGGGCTCAGTTATCATAGTTTAAGAATTCACCCGAGGCACCAAGACAGCCCATAGGCACACTGGACAAGCAGGTGTCTCTATAAATGATGTTTCTCCCTGATTTCCCCAACCAAAAAAATAACACCAAGCCTGACCAGGAAATAACTTAAGGGGAAAAATATTTCTGGCTAATACCAAGAATTGTTCATTTTTCTATTCTTTCGAAGGAGATCACATATAGATCTTTGGTAGTCATTTGACACCAGTGGCTCCCATAACTTGCTGTTCTTCTAACATCTCATTCAGAAGTTCTGGGTAAGAAAGAAACACTTTTGCTAAGTTTTAAAATCTGCTTGAAAGATCACTGATGGTTCCTCAAAAACCCAGAATGCCTTGTACTTAGAAAACCAAGGCATATCCTTGCTGTCCAGCTTTTCTAATCAGCACAGACATGTGGCAGGGTGAAGAAGGAACTTCATTTATTTTAACACAGTTCCACGGGTTTTGCTCTTTTGTTTAATTTTTATCCTGGGCCATCTTGACACATCTAAATTCTCTCTGCATTCTGCCCTTTGTGACATCTTGTTCCTTCTACAGTGTATTATCAAAATGGTGATGTTTTAATGAAGCAACTTCAGCAGGGTGCCTGTGATTACAGGTAGCAGGATACACTTAAGAGATCATTCCTTTTCTTCTTTTATATTGACTGAGCTGCTTTGAGACTAGAAGAGTTTTCATTTTTTTAAGGCAAACTCTAAGCCCTCAAGGCCTCCTAAGCTGTTTTCAAAAGATCAATTTTTGGAGGGTAGAGGGGCCTCGCCAAGCTTAATGAGGCTGGGTGGGAGTCCTGGACCAGGCTCCACTCAAATCACACAAACAAGTTTGGGCGAGCTCAAATCCATCTTTCATTTCGGAAGCCCTCCCGGCCTGGCAAGCTTTGCTACTGTTTGGAAGCTGTGGTTAACTGTTATACACAGTTGCAATTTATCTTCTCAATATAGAGAACACAATAAGAAAAGCTTCCTAAGCACAAAAATAATCATTACCACCAAAAACGATAAACAGCAATGTCACCACTAAGCAACTCGATACATGGCGCTCACGCAGCAGCAAGGAGTCCATCTCCTGCGACAGTGTTTTTTCCACCAACACCATGTCTCGGTCAGATTTAGTAGCTGATGTTGTGGGGGGACTGGAACAATTTTATCTTAATATTTTCTTTTGCCACCAGATTGGAGCTTCTGGGTGTCCTTTGGAATATGCATACATGGAAGACACACCTGAAAAGAGTACACCCAACTTCTCATCCCAAGCCATGCCCCCTCATGTCCTAACCAGGACGGGTGTGGCCACAGAGGGCTTCTTACATCCATGTCAGCTAGCTGGTGGGGACAAACTGTTGTCACTCTCTACTTACAAGGACGTTGTGAATGACTTTTTAGAAGCTGAATAATGGTGATTCATTTCACTGAGACCACAATCCTGTATTAAATGTAATGAAAAGAGATGGCACTTTAATGAGTGATGTATAATTGTAATAAACTGAATTGTATAGCAGATTCGCTAGACATGACTCTTCTATGTTTTTGGTTTCATCAGAGGGGATTAATGTGTTTGGTGGATCTCAGAGATCCTTTCCATGGGGGAGTATTCATTGTTTAATGTGCTCAAGTCTTATTTTATTTTATTTTTTTATTTTATTTTATTTTTTTTTTTTTGTCTTTTTGAGACAGGGTCTCACTGTGCAGTTCAGGCTGGCCTTAAGCTCACTTTGTAGCTCAGGCTGGTCTCGAACTCACAACAATCCTCCTGCCTCAGCCTCCCTAGTGCTGGGATTACAGGCCTGCACCACCACGCCCGGCTTCAAGTCTTATTTTATTTTAGTTCATTCATTCACTTTGTAAAAGATGGGGTCTTGCTATGTAGTCTATGCTGACCCTAGCTCCTGGGCTCACGTGACCCTTCTTAGTCCCTGGACAATAGGTGGGTGGCTGGATGTTGTGCTCAGATTTTAAAGGAAAATGATAATTACGTACCTGCATTTAAACAAATGCTTCTGTCTGGAATTTTTCTTTGCATTGTCTTAATAAAAAGAAAACATTTCCCCAGTTGGAGATGATCTCATATATGGTTTTCTTCCAAACACAGATACACAGTTTGTGTCTGGAAATTCACCCAAATCATTTTCACACTGGTCGCTATGCATCAAGAAGTGCCTAACCGAAGAGCTAAACCAAAACACAGTTTTGTGACTGGCAGAAAGGACGGGGCATGTAGAGCCAGAGTCAGTCCCTGAAAAGCGGAGCATGACCTCCTGAGAGGGCTGGGTGCAGAAGCAGCAGCTTAAACTTATGAGCTCCTTTGATGGCGGTGTTCTCAGGAACGCAGGGAGGGGCAGCATGTGCTGACATAGTAACCTTCTAACGAACTTCCAGAATCTTCTGTGAAATTCCTACTAATTAATTCAAATAAAAAATGTTTTATTTGCTTTGGCATTGTACGATTCCTTGTATGACGAGAAGAAGCACAAAAATATGATTTAACGAGAAACAGTGAACGTGGCATTGGCATTGCCACTAGCCATTGTAACAAACCAGAAACAAGCACTATAGGGCCGGCCAGAGAGCTACGAAGCTAAAGCGCCTGCTTAGGCAGAACGCAGCAGCAGGGGCCTTATCCTGGGAGCGCCATGCCAGCCTCGCCCCCACGGCACATTGGGAAGGTGACTGAAACTGGGTGGGGTGGTGCACGCCTATAATGCCAGTACTTGGGAGGCTGAAAACAGGAGAATCACTATGAGTCCAACTTATACAGTGAGACCCTGTAGACCCTGTACTAAATACATTTAAAAAAAAAAAGAAATAAAAGAAACAAGCACCATCTGTAATATTGTCCTGGTGACCGAGTCATACCAGGATTAATAAGAAAAGCTCACTTTAATCAGACCATCTCGTGCCACAGCACCACGGTGCACATGCAACTGGTGACACATTTATATTCCTCGGTACTTCTTTGCAGACCAGGTTCCCAAACTGAGATGCACAAGGGTTACCCAGACAAGCATTAAAGCTGAAGATTTCCCTCACATCCTGGGGAATACAAAGTAAGCAAATATCAGATGGAGCCAGGATCCTGTATTTTCCCTAGTATCCTGAGGTGACCCTGATAGGGGAGATGAGAGAAGAGGTACCAACTGGAAGAAGACAGGAAAGCCCTTCTGATAACTGGGTCCCCTATTTCCCTTCAAGGTAGCTAGGCTAGAAAACCTCTTTCTAGTCTGTGCCTCAAAGAAAGGGTATACATTTTTAGTGAACAGATTGGACTTAACTGGTTGCTAAGTCTGGTTCCCTACTAGGGACTAAGGTGGCAGCTGCCCCGAGGATAAAGTGCTTTATAATACTGTAGACTAAAGAATGATGTCAGAGCACAGTTCTGGAGGTAGAATGGTGGGCTGTGCTATGGTTTGGACATGATTTGTTCATGGGATGGAGGCTTGGTCCCCAGTGAACAGCACTGACGGGTGGGTGTTTAAGAGGCAGGGTCCACTGGGAAGGCATGAGGTGAGGGAACACCAACCTCATGAGTGGACTAATGTCTTCTCAGGAGAGTCTGAGTTAAGTTCTTTCAAGATGGGATTAGTCTCACGGGAGTGATGGAGACTTTAAAGGGATGCACTTGCTCTCTGGAGAGCAGGCTGTTACACAGTGAAGTTGGCAGCCCCTCGGTCTCTTGTGCCATGTGACCTCTCTTCCACATAGGCCTACTTCCCTTTCTGTTGCTGCTACACTCAGGGGAAGCAAATGGCCATTAGCAGATGCCAGTGCCATGGCCTTGGACCTTTAGAACTGTGAATTGAAAAGCTTTTTCTTTAAAAATTACCAAGTCTCTGGCATTCTGCTATAGCAGCAGAGAAGTCTAATACAAACCACATGGCCGAGCACAGGAAGCAATAAAAAAAAATTCCTTGCCCATATACTTGTCCCAAACCAACAAATTATCATCTTTGGGAGCAAGGTGAAGTGCTGTTTATCTATTTAACAGGCCCAGGTTCTTCTAGCATGACCATGGGACTGGGAATCATTATGATAAGACAGGAAAAGTACAAGTCCTAGAGTCAGTGTGGGAGCCAGAGTCCTGGCTCTTCTCCCTGTTTCCTGAAGAAGGCTGAATGCTGAGATGAAGTCACTTCACCTTTGAGAGATTGTATGTTCTCACCTGAAA
Organism: Ctenomys sociabilis; assembly: GCA_004027165.1. Classification (NCBI taxonomy): domain Eukaryota; kingdom Metazoa; phylum Chordata; class Mammalia; order Rodentia; family Ctenomyidae; genus Ctenomys; species Ctenomys sociabilis. The sequence continues at coordinate 22,486 of PVKA01010464.1, forward strand.
GGTGCTATGAATTCTAAATCCTGCCCATAACTTCTTTGAGGCTATTTGGCTCATGTGTGAGCTAGTACCTTGTTGGACCCAGCCCAACATAACTTCATCATTTCTATGGCTCTACTCTATCGTTTTCCCTCACAGTGAGGAACTGGCCTCTCTATACAGTATCTTTCCCAGGCATGCATTCATGGGTTAAGTAGACTTTTTAATGTCTACACAAGTACAACAGTGGGTCCTGAGAATAGGAGGATGAAAAATTTGTGGGAACAAGCTTTGCAGAGGGTGGGCTGCTATGTAAGAGGAGGCTGAGTTACTGACAAATGAAAACAATAAAAACAGAGACTATTGCCCATGCTCCTGCTTTGAACTGTTTGACACTAGGCTGTCTGGTGCTGTTCCCAAGTTACTCTGTCATCAAGACACCAGCAGGGGTGCTCCTGAGAGGCCTGCAGTGTTGGGGGCCTTCATCTTCTCGCTTTCTCCATTCAGAAGATGAAGGGGTGTGCTAAGGGGGAAGCCAGCGGCGGTGGTGTTGCTCTCCTCTCGGGGGCTTCTACCCATATTTATTAAATAGCTTTTAACTTTCTACTTTGGTCAAAACCAAACAACAGTGACCAATAAGTGCAAAATTTTGAAAACGCTGCTCAGAAACAACATTATTGCCAGGGAGATGGCTCAGTGGAATAAGTGCTTCCCTGGCAAGTGTAAGGGCCTGAGTTCAATCCCCAGTTCCGCCAAAAAAAAAAAAAAAAAAGAAAGAAAGAAAGAAACAACATTATGAGTAGCACACTACCAAGGCAATCTAAGGGATTGATTGCCTCTTGAATGGATCTGCATCCACTGCCTGAACATCAACTTCTAGACAGTTCCTTCAGAGCGAGGAAGGCAAAGCACAGGTTTGCCACACATCAGCCAGCAGAATAACAGGGTTCAGAGGAGACAACAGACACAATGTGACTTGTGATAATGAAGTGACAGAAATCTACCTTTACATAAGATACAAACTATATTTTGCCTTGAAAATTCAAAGGAAGATGTTTCTTGTGGGAAGAAAATTATCTTCATTTAAGACGTGGGGGCACGAGCCATATCCCCAGATGTGTCTGTTTATCCTGTGCATTACTGTTCTTAATGTCACTTGAGAATGAATGAAATACTGCACATTGGCTCATTGTTTATTTGCTTACTGCTTGCCTGCCCCTTCCCTCATAAGCCCCAAGGACTTGGCCACTGTGTGCGCTGGCAGACAGACACACATAATAAACCTGCTGAACAAATTTCAGAACATGGCACGGGAAGCTAGACACAGTAGGATGGCCTTTTCTCTAAATTTTACTCTAAGATAGATTCGGTAGGTCCAATTACTTTAAAAGAGAACCCTATTTGGTTCCCTGGTGACAAAGGCAGTTTGTTGAATTGACAAGGAGCACAGGGTCAGTTACGAAAGGTTTATCTTTTCAGCACTAAACAGAAAATCTAGTTTCACTGCTTCTAACAAAAAAGCTTTCTGAAGCCAACTGTTTCCTGTATTCTCTCCCTATATACCAGAGGAGCAGTTTTGGAAAAGCAATATTGTAAGATGAAAAGAAGAGTCAGAGAGAGGAAAATTTCCCTATTACCCTGGAGAAATGCTTTGCTTTCCATTTGCCAGGTGCTTTCCCCTCCTTAAATCCTTCTGTACACTAATATGTTTTTTCAGAAGATCAACCAATCTTAATGAGCAGGGCTGTTTGTCATTTCATACATCTCCTCAGGAGTTTTCACGGCAGTGGGGAATGCACGCTCCTTTTCCATTTGTACTGAAACTGTATAGCTGAGGTTGGCTTCTACTCCTGTAAAACTCCCCAGTTACCTATTCTGTGACTCTTTAATATAGGCACTGAATTATTCAACATGTGGATCTAACGGGCAGGTTATAACAAAAGGCTCTCCGCTCAGTGCCATGCATAATTCTGAAATAAAAATTTCAGCAAGCTGACAAATAGGAAGCACTTATTTGGGGGAGTTTTGGTAGAGATCCTTGAAACATAGGTCTGCATGAGGCCATGTAAGTCCCTGTGTCTAGGGACTGCAGTGTGAAAACAAGAGCCATGAATCATAAAACATGGCAGCACCGAGTCCTAATACAGAATTACAGAGAACTCCCTTAAACCTACACGGAACTTCCTGTTAGAACTCAACTGTCCTCAGAATGCTCACACCTATGCTTTCATCATGCAGGTGTCTGACTTTCCTTTTTGTGGAGCTTCAGAGGACCAACCCTGCAATGCCTAACACATCTAAGAGCAGGGCACTCTGGGAGCTGGTCACAGCTGGCAAGGCGCACACACTTGGCATCTCCACCTGAAAGCTCCCAGGCTACACACCCCTTGGGTGGCCATGGGTGGTGAGTGTGCAGGTGTCAATGGAGTCTTCTGCATTTTGCAGTTACCGCCATATGCATTGTGCTTAGTAACTGCTGCTATTTCAGAGACCAATTTAGCATAATCTACTTATGTGGGCATTGACTCACGTATGGAGTTTAAAAACTGTGAAAGTTGTATCAAGTCATCAGATGAGATGGGCCAGGGGCCTGGAATACCAGATTGTGTCTTTCACCTTGGGGTCAGCAATGACCAGCAGCTCTTATCATCAAGTCCTCCACCTGCTAACAATGAGAAGTAGTCTTGACCCACTTCCTGATTAGAAAAGGTGCACCAGCCCTCAATACAACTGCCTCCATGACTGTTTTCATTAGAGGTGAGAATAAGAATGAAAGAGATCCCAATTTGACCTCAGACATGTGTCTACGTTTAAATAGTCATCAGCTGTACTTGCACCATCACATGAGTCAAAAGTAGATCTTAAAAATGCCATGTAATTAGGCACCAGCTATACTTCCAATGAATTATTTCAATTATTAGATCTTTTATCAATGATGTCAATGAAGGTACCTTGAATGTTTACTCAGATAGAATCAGGTCTGCCATTAAAATCATTTGGATCCAATGCAAAAGTAGAGGTCTATCTTCTATATTTCTAGATACTTACAAACTATAAATTGAACCAAGAAGCAAATATAATTGCTTCTATTTTTAGATATCTATTTAAAATCTTTTCTTGATGCTGGCTTGTTTTGACTTTCATAAAACTTACCTGGTATGAAATTGTTGCAGACAGGGCTAGGTGTCCCCTCACCCCAGTATTGGGATTGGACCCAGATATTTTGCACTGAGATACATCTCCAACTCTTTCAAAATCTTTTAAAGTTTAAATATTTTTTATTTTTTAAATTTTTTTCTTCATAATCTGTAGATACTCAAAGTTTAACATATCAATACTAAATGGAAAATACCTGTTCCATGTTATGCCTAAGATGTTTGATATTCAGACAGATAGTGAGGTTAAACCCAACTGCATATGTTGTAGGGTAATAATAAGCTTCTCTTCTGGAAGGTTAACAACCTAAGTTTGCAGACCAAAAATTAGAGAAAAAAGAAGGCTGCAAGGACAGCCTTCTTTTGACCATAACCTTTTAAGGTCAATGAAGTCTCAGGACATAGGAGAACCTATACTGTAACATCATGGAACTCGGTTGTGTCCCAAATTTTCCAATCAAGGAGATTATAGGCCCACAGAGCAATGTGATAGATGATGTAGAGTGTGACTATGGAGAGTCACATGGAGAGAAAACTTTCTCTCAGGCTTTCATAGAGAGTGAATTGGTCAAACAGTGACCATGACTCATCCATATGGCTGACACTGACAAAGGATCTGCAAACTGTGGTACAGGGTTTCAGGAAAATACTGAGGGGACTTGACTGACTTTATCAGATAAAAAAGTTACATTTTTTGTTATATAGGTCTTGCTTTATTTTGGTCTTAACAATTCAGCAGAAAAGTATAAAAACGAGATATAAAAAGTAAAGCCATATTAATATGCTAAGCTGTGAAAGGCTCAAGTCAATGACTTCTGACATTGCCCATCCTATGCATAACTCACTACTATTATGGACGACTGGGCTATATTGGAATATTTTGCCGAATTCATGTACCTACAATACTTAAATGGCAATGGAATGCCTATCTCTAACAAAGCTAAACAAGTAAAGGGCATACAAAGGAAAGATACATTTTGTATCTGTATATGCAAAATAGTCAGGATAGATACACAGCTACTTTCTCTTAATTCAAGGAGAAGAAAGATTTGTACTAATAGTGTTTGGACAGGATATCATGTCTGCATCTTGTACTATGAATAACCATTAAGAAGATAATAATATGCAATGTATTAATTATTGAAACTGTCCTATTAATCAGCTTTGAAACTGTCTCATTGCTGTTTCTCAATAAAATTAATAAAAAAAAGTTTTGATGCAGTGTCTTGCTAAAATTGCCCAGGTTGGGGCCAGGTAGATGGCTCAGTGGAATAAGCACTTCCCTGCCAAGCACAGGGATCTGAGTTCAATCCCTGGTTCCACACACACAAAAAAATTCCCAAGTTGGGCTTGAACTTGTAATTCTTCAGAGCTAATTGTCCTTAAAGCCTGAAATTCACCATGGCCACCACACTTGGCGGCCCTGAGCATCTGCTGAAAGAGACAAACATTTATCACCAAGAGGGTGTAGGTCAGCTCTGCCTCCCACACTCCCAAGGAGCTGCTTTGTATGTCACACCAACACTGGCCATGACTAAGTACATCATGAGTAGATGCAATACATCAACTTGAAAACTGTAGTCTCCTTGGTTAAAAAATACCCACTGATGGATATAAGTCTAATGTGAGTAATTAACCTTGCTGTAAGATGTAGAAGTCAACTTGCTTACTGAACCACTCTTCAGGGTTTAACCCTCCCCTTCTGAGTGCACATGACCACACCTTGGAATTAAAGAAAGGATGGTGGAAAAGTGTCTTTTAATGAAATTGCCAATATGAATGAAAATAAAACACTCATTGAGGAAAAAGAACCATTTCTTGTGCACTGCATATCTTGGTACTGTTCAAAGACAGATGGTGAAAACCAGAACCTGTTAGAAAGACTGCACAGGTTCCTATTTTATTGATCCAGGCAGAGCATGACTTTAAAATGCTTCCCAGGTGCTGCTGATATTCAGCTGCGTGGCCCAACAAACCTCTTTCTGGGATGTTGTTCTAAGAGTGGTCATTAGTCAAGAGACAGGTCAGAGAAAAACACTGGCAATGTTTCAGAAGGCAGCAAAGGTCCTTTGTAAGGCTTTTGAAATTATAGAAATTATAGAAAGATAACACATTTCCTTCCTTCTTCCCTCCCTCCCCTTCTCCCTCCTTGCCCCCTCTCTTAGTTCAAATTACTCAAGAATCTAGAGAAGCATGAGCTGATGAGATAATAGCTCAATGGACCAAAGCTCCTGCTTAGGCAAGCTTAGGCAAGCACAGGGACAATGGGTTCGATCCTGGCACCACATGCTGCCCCAGCCCTGCCCCTAGGGTGGGCTGAGCCAGTCAGACTGGGCATAGTGGTGCATGCTTGCAATCTCAGTGCTGGGGAGGGTGAAAGCAGGAGGATCACCGTGAGTCCAAGCTGTATAGTGAGACCCTGCAATAACCAAATACATTAAAAAAAAAAAACACTAAACTCCCCAGCACATCAGAAAAAAGCAGGGGTAGCAATCCTGTTCTCAGACAGTGTCAACTTCAAACCAAGAATGATCAAGTGAAATAAGGAAGGCCATTTTATACTGGTTAGGGAAAAAATTCAAGAGGAAGAGGTAACACTCATAAATATGTATGCACCACACACAGGAACACCCAACTATATAAAACAAGTCTTAACAGACATGTAAAATCTAATATCCAAGACTACAATCTTAACAGGAGACCTTAACACTCCCTTATCACAAAAAGAGAGGTCAACCAGACAAAAAATTAGCAAAGAAGTAACAGAACTAAACAAGAGCTTGAAACAAATGGACTTAATGGACATATACAGAATGTTACACCAAACACAGATGAATACACATTTTTTTTCAGCTGCATATAGGTCATTTCTAAAATATACCACATAGTGGAGCATAGGTCATGCTTAAGTATATGCAAGGAAACAGAAATTATCCCATGCATATTATCTGACCATAGTTCAATGAAACTGGAAATAAACAACAAAAGAAACCAGAAAAAAACCCTAAATTCATGGAAATTAAACAAAACCCTATTTAGCAATCGATGGGTCACAGATGAAATCAAGCAAGAAATTTAACAATATCTACAATTCAATGAATTGGGATGCGATGAAAGCAGTTCTCAGAGAGAAATTTATAGCTATGAATTCACACATTAGGAAAACAGAATGGGAACAAATAAGCACCCTAATGCTACACCTCCAACAAATAGAAAAGTAAGAG
>PVKA01010464.1:28940-64425 GCA_004027165.1 Ctenomys sociabilis
AAAAAAAAAAAAAAAAAAAAAAAAAAAAAAAAAAAAAAAAAAAAAAAAAAAAAAAAAAAAAAAAAAAAAAAAAAAAAAAAAAAAAAAAAAAAAAAAAGAAAAAAAAAGAAAAGAAAAGTAAGAGAAAACCAAACCCAAAGCCCAAAGACAATAAGAAAACATAAAAATTAGAGCAGAAATGAACTCAATTGAGACAAAGAAAACAGTTCAAAGAATTAATGAATCGAGAAGCTGGTCCTGTGAAAGATTAAATAAAATCGATAAGCCTCTAGCTAACCTCATCAAAAAGAGGAAAGAAAAAATTCAAATACAAGCAATAAGGAATGAAAAGAGTATAATTACCACAGATCCAGTGGAAATTCAGAAATTATCAATAGTTACTTCGAGAATCTTTACGCGCACAGAATGGAAGACACAGATGAAATGGACAGATTCCTAGAAAGGTACAAATTACCAAAACTGAATCAAGAAGATATAGACACTCTCAATAGCCCAATGACAGCCAATGGAATATGAGATGTAATAAAAAAACCTACCGACAAAGAAAAGTCCAGGTCCTGATGGATTCAGAGCTGAATTCTATAAGAAATTTATGGAAGATATATGCCCTATACTGCTCAAACTCTTCAAGGAAATTGAAAAGGAAGCAGTCCTCCCAAACTGATTCCTGGAGGCAATTATACTAATACCAAAACCAGGGAAAGACACAACTAAAAAAGAGAACTACAGGCCAATCTACATAGATGTAAAAATCCTCAATAAAATCCTAGCAAATAGAATACAGCAAATCATCAAGAAGATCATACACCATAACCAGGTAGGATTCATCCCAGGGATGTAAGGATGGTTCAATACTCAAAAATCTATAAATGTAATACACTATATCAACAGAGAAAAAGCTAAAAATCACATGATCATCTCAACTGATGCAGAATAGGCTTTTGCCAAAGTCCAACATTCATTCATGTTCAAAGTCCTACAGACAATTGGCATAGAAGGCTGCTACTTCAATCTGATAAAAGCCATTTATGAAAACCCAAATGGCTAGCATAATTCTAAATGAGGAAAAACTGAAATCTTTTACTCTTAGATCTGGTAGAAGACAAGGATGTCCTCTGTCACCCCTCCTATTCAATATAGTTCTGGAATCATTAGCTAGAGCCATCAGATAGGAAAGAGAAATAAAAGGAATAAGAATGGGTAAAGCAGAAGTCAAATTATCATTATTTGCAGATGACATGATACTTTACTTGGAAGATTCCAAAAATTCCACCAAGAAACTACTAGAACTGATATGGAAATTCATTAGCATATCAGGATACAAAGTCAATATCCAAAAGTCAATAGCATTCCTCTATACAGATAACAAACACACTGAGAGGGAAATTATAGAAGCAATACCTTTTATAATAGCACCAAGGAAAATGAAATACCTTGGAATTAATCTAACTAAAGAAGTCAAAGACCTTTTCAAGGAAAATTCCAGTACTCTTAAAAAAGAGATCATAGAAGATTTCAGAAAATTGAAAGATATTCCCTGCTCCTGGATAGGAAGAACCAACATCGTGAAGATGACCATACTCCCAAAATTGCTGTACAGATTTAATGCAATCCCTATCAAACTACCACCAACATACCTAACAGACCTAGAGAAATCATTCCTAAAATTTATTTGGAACCAGAAAAGACCTAGAATAGCAAAGGCAATCCTGGGCAACAAAGACAAGGCAGGAGGCATTATAATCCCCAATTTAGAATTATACTACAAGGCTGCTGTGATAAAATCAGCATGGTACTGGCAATGAAATAGACCTGAGGATGAGTGCAATAGATTAGAAGATGCTCAAGCCTCTATGAACACACTCAGCCACCTTATCTTTGACAAAGGGCCAAACATACTCACTGGAAGAAAGACAGCCTCTTTAACAAATGGTGCAGGAAAATCTGGCTATCTACATGCCGAAAACTAAAACTTGACCCAGTTCTATCACCATTCACTAAACTAAAGTTGAAATGGATTAAAGATCTAAACATTAAAACAGAAACACTCAATCTCCTGGAAGAGAAAGTATGAGGAACTCTTCAAGACATAGGGGTAGGCAAAGAGTTCTTGAACAAACATGTATTCGCACAGGAAACACTTGAAAGAATTAACAGCTGGGACCAACACTTATTGAGAAGTTTTTGCACGTCAAAAAAAATTACCAACAAAGTGAAAAGACAACCCACAAATTTTGAAAATATCTTAACTAATAAGCACTCAGACAAAGGTCTGCTCTGTATAATTTATAAAGAACTAAAATACATCAGGGCCCTTAAATTTAAAGAGCCTATCCAGAAATGGGCATCCAAGATGAATACCTACTTCTCAGAGGACAAAATTAAAGAAGTGAATAAATATATGAAAAATGCTCCACATCACTAGTCATCCTAAAATGCCAATTAAAACAACACTGAGATACCATCTCATCCAAGGAAGAATGGCTATCATAAAGAAAATCAACCAACAACAAATGTTGGAGAGGATGTGAGGAAAAGGGAACCCTTCTCCACTGCTGGTGGGAATGTATTCTGGTGCAACCATTATGGAAATCAGTGTGGAGATTCCTTTAGAATCTAGGACTGGAAATCCCATTCAAGCCAGCTATACCCCAACTTGGAATTTTCCTGGAGGGACAGAAAACATCATATCATAGAGATATATGTGTACCTATGTTTATAGCAGCACAGTTTGTAATAGCCAAATCTTGGAAACAACCAAGATACCTGTCACCTGAGCTATGGATGAAAAGATGTGATCTTTTTAGACAATGGAGTATTACTCAGCTATAAAGAATGATAAACTTGAAGCTTTCATATTGAAGTGGATGCCACTTGAACATATACTCATAAGTGAAATAAACCAAACAGACATGTGTAAATATCGTATAGTCTCCCTAGTATAATAACTCAATAGAACAAATACAAATAGGAAGGTATAACACACTTAAAAGGAAAGCAAAAACTTGAAGACTAGACAATAAAGAGAAAGCAAGGAGAAAAGCTAGGAAACATGACAGAGGCAAAGCCATGCAGTTATATGTAAAAGATGGGCAAGGCAATGACCCTCAGAATCTTCAGAACATTTTCGAATCTAGCTGTTAATTGGAAGGATTCTCACCCTGAGTAACTGTATATGCTGATACCTGTGAACTAAGCAACTGCACTGAAGATGACAATTTGTAGTAGTAGGTTATGCTGAGAGTGCCTGTCATTCTGGTCTTCTGAATAGGTGCTGCTTGTCATGACATGCTAGTTGCTGCCGAGCTTTCTCTTGGGTAGATGTTTGTTTAAAAAGGAGGAGGGTGGTGAATGAAGGCAGGAGAGAGGAAAAGGAGTGATGTGGGACTGTCCTGCTACAGTGCTGTATATGGTTGGATTTCTAAACTTTTGTGTAAATATATATAATTGTTTATTCCTATTTTTGAAATATATTTTAATTTTTCTGCATTATATTTTGTAGGGACTTAAAGTTTAACATGTCAGTACTTGATGAAAAATACATGCTCCATGTTAAGCCTAAGATGTTTGATATTCAGACAGAGAGTGAGTTAAGCTCAACAGCCTAGGATGTATGGTAATAACAAAATTAAAGAAGCAAATAAATATATGAAAAAATGTTCCACATCACTAGCTATCTGTGAAACGCAAATTGAAAAAAACACTTCTCTTCTAGAACGTTAACAACCTAAGTTTGCAGACCAAAAATTAGAGAAAAAGGAGGGCCACAAGGATAGTCAACATTTTGGCCTTAGCCTTTCAAGGTCAATTAAGACTCAGGACATAGGAGAACCTGTATTGTAACATCATGGAACTCAGTTGTGTCCCAAATTTTCCAATCAAGGAAATTATGGGGCCAAAGAGGAAAGTGATAGAGGATGTAGAGTGTGCCTAAGGAGAGACACTTGGAGTGAAAACATTCTCTCAGGCTTCCACGGAAAGCAAATTGGTCAAGCAATGACTGTGACTCATCCACATGGCTGACACAGACAAAGGATCTACGAACTGCGGTACAGTGGCTCAGGATAAATCCTAAGGGGATTTGAATGACCTTAATCAGATAGAAAAGCTATAATTCTTGTTACATAGGTCTTGTTTTATCTTGGTCTTAACCATCCAGCAGAAAAGTATTAAACCAAAGTATAAGAAGTAAAACCATATTATTATGCTGAGCTGTAAAAGACTCAAGTCAACAACTTCTGACACTGCCAGACATATGGAAAACCCAATATTATTATGGACTACTGGACTATTTGGGAATATTTTGCTGAATTCACACACCTATAATATTTAATTGACAAAACTAAACAAAAAAGGGGATACAAATGAGTGACCATTTTTGTATCTGTATATTCAAAATAGTTAAGATAGATATATACAGCTACATTCTCTTAATTCAATGAATAGAGGGACCTGTTCTAATAGTATTTGTAAACACAATATTATATATGCATCTTGCACCACAATTAACCACTAAGAAAACAATATGCAATGTATTAATTATTGAAACTGTCCTACTAATTTGATTTAAAACTGTCTCATAGCTACTTGTTTCTCAATAAAATTATGGAAAAAAAAGAAAAAAGAATTAGGATTTCTTATGTAACTAAATAACAGTTCCCACAAGGAATATAGTCATTATTTACTGCAAATAAAAAATAAATCCTTAAAAAATACATTAAAAAAAAAGAATCGAGAGAAGCAGAATCAGTTATGTACAATTCCATAGCCAGGGCCACCCCAAAAGGCTAATACTAGATAATAGATTTTCTCCAGATATTTTTCAGAGTGCCTGACACCTATGGAAAAAGCAGGATGATCTACTTCTACCCTGCATCTTTGATTATTAAAGTGTATGTTTGAGTCCTGTTTGACTGACTGTTGCTTTGAAACAATTATTTAATTTCCTACCATCATCCCCCATCAAAAAAAAAAAAGCCAAACAAAACTCTCATAAAACCTAAAAGGGACCAAAATGGTACACAGCAGCCAATTTCAGTATCAAGCTAAAAATATGTGACCAGTGATGTCTGCTAGAAGTTACCTTCTAAGGTTCATTTGACATGCACTTAAAGTTATTTTCTTTTTTAGAATGGAGGTTAGTAGCAGGATATTTACTGGAGGAAAGAAAGCTTCTGGCCAAGTGAGGGACAGAATGGGGACCCACATGGGTTGCCCTAAAGTTATTTTCTAACAATAAGGATGAACATAAGATGGAGATATTTAAGAGAGAGAAGACAGAAAGGTTCAGGAGTAATCCAGACGCTAGACTCTTACCCAAGGGCAGGAAAGGAAGGAATGGGATAGATTTGGAATCTGGAAAGTGATTTGAAAAGAAGCAATTGCTGAGTTTGGCAGGAGACTGTGTATGAAGGCAGCGCTACATGTCAGCAGCTCTATGTGTCGGCACGAGGCCACGCCGTGCTTTTCACAGTCGTATTTAATCTTCCCAATAACCTTGCAAGATGACATAGTTGTGCCTGTTTTACAAGAGAGAAGACAGGTGCTCGGCAGTTGGGCTTGTCCACCCGCCAGAGAAGAGCTCGGCCAAGAGTGGAAGCGGCGTTCAGACACAGGCTGAGTGAGTCGAGTCAAGTCATCTTCACTCAGCTGGGCTTGTGGCTCAGAGACAGAACACAGGCATAGCGTGCACCAGCCCTGGATTCAATCCCCAGCACCACGAAAGCAAAAATAATTTCTTTCTGCTGTTTCTGCCATCATTCTGAGATATACTGCTGACAGGAAGCAAAGGGAAAGACTGGAAAAAGGAAGACAAGCAATTCTACCACTTCTAATTATGTTTTGAAAAAGAAAATCAATTTTTGATGTATGCAAGTATCAGGCTGGGGAAAGGGCCGGTCTCATTAGAAAGTTTTATAAAAACATATTTATAGGACAGCACTACCTAATAGAAACAATAAGAACAAGACACGTGTCATTTTATATTTTCTAGTAGCCACATTAGAAAATCAAAGGAAGTAAGTGTAATGCATATTAATAACATACCTTATTTAATGCAACATATTACTATAATATGAAATCCATATATAAATTATTGAGATAGTCACCTATATTTTAGTCCTAAACCTTAAATCTACTGTGTGTTTCACACTTGGAGGACACACTTTAATTTGCACAGGCTACTTTCCAAGTGGTCAGTACATGGCTACTGGCTACCATGAGAAACAGCGCAGGCGCAGAGCTTGAAGTGATCCAAGATTTGATATGCATCTTAGGGAGTGGATTAAGAAGGCCCCAGAAGTAGATGCAAATACTCAGGAAAGATGGCCAATGAAAGGCACCCAGTAACACGCTGTGAGAACTCCACCTGAAGATGCAGCACCCAAATAGGGAAAGCGGGAAGTGACCTAGGGGCCAGGAACCCTGCGAGGCTGGTCAAAGGAAAAGCAGTTAGGCCAGCGCACACATACGCGCCACGTCTGACTGTCCCGGTTTTCGGCTTACCTGGACTCGGGGTATTTGGTGAGGGTGGCCAGGCTGCTGGTGTACATGTGGCCGCCCACGTCGATGTGGACGGGCGCGTTGGACTTGGTGAGCTGTGCTGGAGTAGGGATGCCTTGGTTGTTCAGTGGAGATGCAGGGGATCTGGTGAGCAGGGGTCTTGACATATTGGGCCGACTGTCCTACAGAGAGAGAAGCAAATTGTTTTCTCTTTTTAGAGGAAAGGAAATAGAGATCATTTAAAAACATAAGGTACCTGCAAGCAGGCGCAGGGGCCAGGGGTTCAATCCCTGGGCCATGCTGAGACAGCAATTGAGACTGGGCATAGTGGTGCCTGCCTGTAATCCCAGCTCTTGGGAGGCTGTAAATAGGTAGATCACTATGAGTCTGATCTAGTACTGAGACCCCAAACACCCTGTAGACCCTTTCCTAAAAATAAACAAATAAAAACATAATAAGCCAGTGACTAATGTTGATATTCACTGGGTAATAAAATGAAGAAAAACAGCAAGCCTTCTTGCTTCTAATGACGATCAGAAAAAGAAATTCTATACCAATACTTGGGATCTAGGAGCAGTTCATTTTAAGTAATTCTGAAGACTGAAGGTTTCTTACAGTAATGAAATCTTACATTTAACAACTGGTAAGTGGCATGTGGAGAAATTCTACTCATCCTAAATGAAAAGATAATCAATGCTTAAAATAACACAGACACAAATTAAATACGTATGGTTGTTCTTCATTTTGAAAACTTCCTCATTGCTATGCACTTGGAATAAGAACAGACCTTCAGCACTTGTGTTCTACAAAATGTTTTCTTAAATTTCTATTTTTTGAATCTGGAAAAATAGGACATATCAGGTCTCACCGTCAAGTTATGTAAGCTGCAAACACGCAAGTTCATCAGTCAACAGATTCGAAAATATCAACCAACACCCCTGTTTCTCATTCTAGCAGGCTGTGGGGCTGGAGATGTCAGAAGAGAACACACCCTGAAGGGACACCCATGTGCTTGTAACAACCTAGAGTGAGCTGCTCTTCTGAACGCCTCACTCCTCGGAGAAGCTGATCTCCCACAGTGGAACCGAGGCAGATGCTGCTGGGGCAAGAAGGAGTTGGGCAAGTCACGGAGCTGCGGGAGCAAGCTGACAAGGACGTAGTGGCACACAGTGGTGGCAGGAGCAGGTTTAAGACACTGTATTCATGAGAAAATAAAGGATCGCATCCTTCCCATGGGTGATACAATGTCAGCAGCTCAAACACTATCCAAACATCATATTGTTTTAAATTAGAGCCCAAAACATAGACAAGTGAGGTCTGGTATTCAATGTTGGTCAAATATTTAGTGTACTATTGTGGAAAACGCTCAAACAGCATATAGATGTATTCAGCAAAGCTGACAACGCATGCATGCTCTTGGAGTTATGACTTAGAGACTGTTTTCAGACACACAATGTGTACCAGAGCCAGTAAGAAGGTTTACTAAGGAGATTTTGAAAAATGTCTTTGATGCAGCTTACAAAAGGGGAAACGCCTCTGCTTTGTGCTTCAAATGCAGCATGACAAAATAAAACTTGCACAACATCACAGATTTCACAACCTGCAACAGCCTGAGGGGCTACCTGGGGCACAACCATCAGGTTACTTAGCAGGAACCCCACGTCCTATCACTGCTGCGGCTGGCTGTGGGGCTTCCTGCAACTCCATACCCACCAGGAACAGGGTGGTGATCGGGCCTTTGTGCTAAATGTTTGCCATCTGTGTGGTGTTTTTCTGCATGATGACTTAGCCTGATCTCAAAAAAAGCATCATGTGTTAGATTTTAAACAGGGAAGTAGATCGTGGGCATTCACTATAGTATTCGTTATACCTTCCTGTGTATTTTCAATAATGTAAAAGAGAGATTAAAAACAGAAAAGGACATTTGCAACTCACAAGGTGATTGAGTTAAGTGGGTATTTGGAAGGGAGAAAAATGGAGAAAGTCACAGATGATACAGACACACAAGGGTAAGAAGTACTAAAAGTAGCATTTCAGATTTGGATGACAACAAACACATCTTCCCTTCTGAAAAGCAATCAGATGACCGCTACTTCTAAGGGATACATACTACCTTTCCTCTTAGAAAATGAGCTCCTAGCTACACACACACACACACACGCACACACGCATGCACGCACACTGCCCTGTTACAATTCTGTCCATCACATCAGTGCAGAGTCTGTAATAGTTTTTCAATTGGACACGTTCTATATCCTGCCCGAGGGTGCTCAGGCGAAAATGAACAGATTTGCAGGGTTAATATTGTCGTTAGACTGTGACCTCATTCAGCACAGCTCCAACACTGCAAGGTTTGTGTAGAAAGAGCAAAAATGAAAGCGTAACCAATTGGTTGAAGGATTCCAGATTTCTCAGAATATATACCATTTACATTGTAAATCGTAAATGGATGGATATTGCTAAATTTAACATTAAAGCAGCGCTTCTTCTGCCAGGGGTGGGAATAGGGATTAACCCCTCAGGCTGAGGATTAGCAGTGGGCTTGTTGAGCACTCCTGGCCCTCTTTCTCTCCATCCCAAGACTTCTCCCGTCTTGTCCGTGCACCCTTAAATAGGATCATTTTTATGGCATTACCTGACATTAGCTAACAGAGTCGAGGGGATTCACTCACTACTGTCCTGTATGGATCCAAACTGAAAGAGCCTTTACAGTTCACAGGCTGGGGCTGGGGAGGATTTGGGGGTAAGGATGTCTTCCCACTTGTGACAGAGATGGAAGTTGCCAGCATCCATCCCATCCGCTCGCGAGGTTTCACCCGATGCTTTATGGAGACCCTCTCCCCTTGCCAGGGAGTGGAATTGACACTCCCTCAGCTTTATCTAGACCCCGAGTGTTCAGATGGGATGCCCCTGCCCACCATCCCCAGCATCCTCAGGAAGAAGCCAGTGCCCAAAGTGGCAGTGCTGGGACCTCCCTGAGAATGTGGAGGTGCCGATTCGGCTGACTCCGGGCCTTTTAGCTCTTGAGTTCTTGTTACTTGGGAAAATAAATCTTTATTTTTAAAGCTACTTTGTGTTGTCACCCATCCTGGTAGAGTCGTTTTTCCTGTCCACAGCTGCCTTCCCGGGAGGCTGCCTGCCTTTGGGAGACACAGCCTGCTCCCACGGAGGCAGCAGCACTTCCTGTGATGTCATCGCCCTTCTTCACCTCTACTTCCCACCTGTCTTTCTCTTTCATCCCTCAGCATCATCCTTGTAGGTTGTATTTATCTTTCAGGATGACTTCCGAAGACAAGAAATCCCACACTTTAACCAGAGAATAGGGATAAGTAGGATGGGCTATAACCCTGCTGAAGATACAACTCAGAATATGAAGAACATTCTGAAAGGTGGCTGGACAGAAAGCTGCATCTGATAAACAGACCCCTCTGGAAAGACCCTTTCCCCAGCTCAGAGGAAAGTAATCTTATCCTGACATGGTCAGCCCACTACTAACTCCCTTCCACAACTAACATCTCCTAAGTACAAGGCACCATACCAGGTCATGGCACAACAAGAGGCAGACAAGTCTGCTCCCTGCCCCTATTAGACTTATTAATCAAGGGAGAGAAAGACTGAGAATCAGCTGCTGACAGGGCAGGGGAAGCCCAGGTTACCATGGCAGCCAATGGAAGGCTTTCCCACCAGCTTGGGGACTAGAAGAGCTGATGGAAGGGTTTGAGCTAAGCTGAGATCTTACAGATAGGAAGTTAGCAAACTGAGCTGCTGGGATAGGGCTCCAAACAGCATTGCAGGATCCCAGAGTGGGCAAAAGCATAGTGCAAGCTAGAAACTTAAAGTGCAAAAAGATACAAGGAGTCAATCACCTCTGTTTCCCCTCCAGTGGAAGGATAATGTGGGAAACAGACACTTACGTGACAGTCCTCTGAGAACTACAAAATTAAATGATGATTTATAATAAAATAAAAAACAAAATCCACTCTGACATCCTTATCTTTGCTGAAGAGGAGGGTGACGTAGGGAGCTAGCATCCAGCTGGCTAAACAGTGCTGTCCAACGGCACTGCAGCTGCAGGAGTGTTCTTTATCTGCACTGTTTTCTATGGTAACAACTGGTGACAGGTTGCCCTCTGAGTATGTGAAGTCTAACAAATGAGACTAAGTGAATTTTAAAATTTCAATGTTATTTCAGAGTTCTTCATCTTCCTTTTCTGTGCAGAACTAGGAATCGAACCTGTGGGTTTGGGTGTGGTGGGCAAGCACTCACCCACCAGTGTGCAGTCCTGGCCCTGAATGTATTTTAATTAATGTGCATTTCAATTTAGATAGCTGGCGGGCTTCTGGCCATCATATGGGATGATGAAGTAAATACTGCTTGGACTTTTCCTTAATATCCGGGAGTCCAGATGGCAATAAATTGGAAGGTACCACTCATAGGATGGAGAGGCAAGGGCGTCAGAGCTGAGCACACCAACGGAGCGCCGCACTGCTCACTGTCCCCATGCTTTCCAACGAGATTCCTGGTTGGCGGTAGGTCAGGGTAGGGTGCTGGCCCAGTGTGGGTGAGGTCTTGCATTCAATTCCCAGCACCAAGAGCATCCCTTCTTTACTGGTATTATGAAAATCAATTAATTAAAAGCTACACAGCAAGGGCAAACAACAAAGCCTTATGGATCCAGAAAGGCAGGTGTCAGACACACAGAGAATTTTCTGCATGATTCTGTTCATATGAAGTGACAGACAGGCAAGATGCATCCATGGTCACAAAGCCAGGACCCCAGCATCCGCTGAGGTGTGGGAGAGGAGCCTCTGGGGAGAGGTGGCTAGAAGCTTCTACGTCTCAGTCTGGGGTTATTACACAGATGTATGCATGTGCATATTTAAGATTTCTTCATCTTACAGTAAAGTTCTGTTTAAATACAGAGAAATCAAACCAGAAATCATAGTAAAATAAGTCCTTCTCAGAACCCTTTGCTGGTCACGTGCTCACTCAGGCTCTCTGACGTGCAGCCTCTGTGGATGCCAGGGCCTGGGGAGGAGCTCGGCGGCAGAGAATTTGCCTCACATGTGCAAAATCCTAGCTTCGAGCCCCAGCAACAATTCTTTTTAAAAAGTCAAAAAGTGTAATATTATTTTCCTTCACAGAATTCGTCAATTCTGACTGAAATACTCACTTGAAACAGCCTTCTGGAGCTTTACTTCTACTTGGTCCCTTTCCCATATCTGTCCTGGGCAGATTTCGTAGGTATGCAGATCAGTTTACCTTCCAGTTCTCCATCTCCCCACTGCCGCAGCATGGGGCTTAATCATGCCTCACCCACCCAGCAGAGTAGCGAAGACCTTTCAGTAGCAGAACGCTTCCAGGGATTTGACTGCAGGCAGCTTCCAAAAGAAGCTAATGAAAAATTTGTCTCCCAAGTCTAACCTAAACTCTGAGCAGTTCAAACAGGAGCCCCGGGGGTGCTGCCTTGAACACAGGCACTGAAGTTTAAACTGCAAGTTTTAATGACTGTATTTGTTAAGAATGGATGTCCTGGGTGTAGGTCACATCTCTTTATAAAGTTGAACTATATCATCTCTTTTACTGGGGAAGAAAAGAGGCTTTGTAGTGATACCACCAGAAAAGTACCTTGGTAGTAAAGTATTTGCATTATTTGATATTTAATTCATGATGCTTGGCAGGGCGCTGGAGATAGGGTCAGTGGAGCTTGCTCAGCACACACATGGCCTTGGGTTCAGCACTAAAAATGATGATTATGACGATGAACAAATCAGTGAAAGAATTTAACAAATCAGAACTCTTCTACAATTTTCAACCAGGATTTAATCCTTTCCCCAAAACACACACACACACACACACACACACACACAGACACACACACACACAGAGTATCTAGACTGCCTGTAAGCCTGGAGAAGGACCACTGTGATTCACCCTGTTTCCGATAGCCTGATAACCATTTATGGCAGGCAAACCATAATCAAAGTATAGTATCTTAGACAAGAACCCTGCTTCCGAGGGTGGAAATTTGTGGTTGCCTTGCAAGCGCTGTCTTAGGAATGGCGCAATCCTATTGGAAGTTCACTAACAGCTCTTGTGGAAAAGTATCTCTTTCCTAAGCACAGTTACTTGCTCGTACAGTGAGACTCTCCACCGTGGTGGATGCATTTTGAAAAAGGACCTGTTGGTTTTGTCATTCATTCTCCTCATTCATTCCAGCACTGCTCATTGGGCACCTTTCCTGTGTGTAGCTCCCTGTTTTCTACTGAGCTGAATCCCAACCACTTGGGAAACAGCAAAGAGTTAAGTAGGAGAGTCTGAGTGGGATGTGGTGGTGAACAACAGTGATCCCAGCACTCTGGGGGTCCGACATGGGAGGATGGCAGGGCTGAGCTCTGTCAATGCAACGTACCAAGACCTTGTATCAAAACTTAAAATATTTTTTAAAAAGGTAGAGGTTTAGTTCTTTGAGAAGGCCCTGGGCCAGATCCTGAGTAACACACACACACACACACACATACACACACACACACACACGTCTTCAGAGCATCCATACTTGATTGTAAGACACCAATCACATTACTCCTGGGCTCACCCTTCAATTTCTTAGAGTTCACTAACTCAGAATTCACATAGTAAGAAAAGATATGGCCACCAGCTTCTTAGCTCATGCAGTAGCTAAATTATTAAAACCTTTTAAAATTAAGTCATTCAAAAATCAAAGCCAGTTTTAGATTGGAAAGTATATGATATACTGAAGAAATAGTTCCACCCAAGAAAGAGTAGGGAAGAAAGTTGACATTAACACCAGTTTCAAAACTTCATTTGGTTGGAAAAGTCTTGCACAGGGAGGATACAGGAGAAAGAGCCTCGTGTATGTAGAATCTGATGGCCCAGGCCAAGCTGGGCCTAATGCTTAGTAGGATCCTGGAGACATGGCTAGGCCTCTGCTTCCAGCTTCCTGGTCTCTAGGATGGAGAAGCAAGGGCCAGGGATAAGACAGTGTCTAGAGAATGTGACTGTGGTTGGCATGGGGGAGGCCAAGGAGCCATTTTGGTCTGCAGATTCAAAAAGCTAAATATAGGGCCTATTCACTCCCTCGTACCATCAGACAACCATCAAATAAACCAGACTGCATCTGGGTTTTGGTATGCTGACCCACGCTTATAACCCCAGCACTCAGGAGGCTCAGTCAGAAGGATTGCTATTAGCATGAGTCCAGCCTGGACTATGTAGCTAGTTCAAGGCCAGTCTTGACTTCACAGCAAGACCCATCTCAAAACATCTCTCCATTAGGACACTGTTAGAGCACACAGACCTTTTTCTTGCTGCCGTTCTAAACCACGTGGCACAACAACTACACAGCATTTCCATTGCATTAGGCACTGTCAGTTGCCTGGAGGATGCGCATACATTCTAGGCAAATGCGATGCCATTTTCTCTGAGGGCTGTGAGTAGATTTCAGCAACTGCAGGGTGGGTTATAGAATGAATCCCCACAGATGGGGGAGACTATGTTTTGGGCCTGCTGCACATAGCAAAATGAAATTGGACAAACCAATAAGCAGGCGCACACAAGAGCCTTCTATGGGCTTAGTGAGAAAGTGCAGGGAGTTTTTTTAACATTAATGGAAGAAGTGAGGGTTGTGAAAAAAAAAAAGCGTGGCTAGCACTGCCAGGAAGAAGACATGGAGAGGCAGGAATAAGTAAAAAGAAAACAGGACAGAGCACACCGCAGTGCTGATGCTGGCTGTGGATAAGGTCTGGGGGAAGAAATCAAGAAGGGGATCAGCCCAGTAGGTTCATTACCTGAAATGGCTTGTGAGGAGTGCCATTTAAAAATCTCGATGTTACAGATATAAATAAATTCAAAAACAGGATGCCTCGAAGTTGTTTGGGTAAAATCAGCAATTGGGTTGCAAGATTCTGGAAGTCACTCCCAAGCCGAAGTCATTGCAGGTCACCCTTTCAGTTCTGGGCCAGGGCCTGGGTCATTACTGCTAATTTATTAATGTCGTCTCTCAGGTGGGATACAGAGAGTCTTCAACATGTCTTTTTTTTCAGTACTAGGGATTGAACTCAGGACTTTGTGCTTGCCAAGGAAGTGCTTATTCTACTGAACTATCTCCCCAGCCCAACATGCTATCTTTTGTTTTGCTCTTTTTCACAATAAAACATGCACTTGAGAAGCCCCCATTAGATTACTAGGGTGAGCCATGAAAAATCACCTATTTGCCAAAATCTTGCTTTTTTTCCAAAAGAAAAATGAACTAGAGTAAAAGAACATCTGGATGGAATTTTGTCTTAATTCTTATAGCTACCTTAATTTTTAATTTAAATTCCTTAAGTACTTTTGATGTGTTTAAAATATTTGGCTTATATTTGAGTTTTCTGAGACAGGACCTTGCTGTGTAGCTCAGGCCTCACTAGGCAGCCCAGGCTGACCGCGAACTCACTGCAGCCTCTGCCCCTTGAAAACTGGAATTACAGGTGCAGGGTATTTTCAAAGATCTAATAGCTCAGTTATTCATATTCATTTTAAAAATTAAAAATGTAGCATTAAAGAGAGAGAAGGCTCAGGAGTAGCAGTTTTCTATGAAAAAACTGTATTTGCAAAAATATGTTTTACTGTCTAGAATTAATGTAGTAAAATATTAGCAGGGGTTAGTAGTAGGTTATGATATTAGTTACTGGGAAACTTACTTTTTAAATTCTTTCGTGCTGGAAGCAGTTGAATACTTATTACTTCTGAAATGTACAAAAAAGAGCTATTTTTAAAAAGACAGAAAAAACCCACCAGCACAATATAACCTCATTAAATCAATTAGCAGTACTCCTAGCACACTGTTATATTTTACCTTCATAATAAAGACTTTTTTTTTTTGACATTTTTTAAGGACTGAAGGAAAAGGCACAGAAATGGAACCTTGGGATAATGCTCGCATCTCTTTATGTTCTTGCCAGGGAAGAAATGTGCAGAACAGAGAGCACTTGGGCCCGGGGTCACAGGAGGCTAAGACTCAATGATACAGAAGACAATTTAGTGTGATCCTATGGGCACCGGGCAGGAGCCCACGGTGCCTGCGCTTCTGGGCCTGTCTGCTCACCTGCCCTCTGCCCTCTCCCCAGACGCCCCTGCCCAGCCTGGAGACTCAGTAAGGGAGTGCAGACTATGAGCTGCCTGTGGGCACCACCTGCGACGCCAGGGGCCAGTTCCTTGTGCTCCTGGAAGGGAAGATGCGAGTGGCCCTAGGCCTTATGGTTGGCAACGGAACAGCATCTAGCACTCAAGGAGGCCTTCTAGGCTGAAATCAGAAACCTCTGCAGGACGATGGTAAGTATTATCACCATTTCACAGAGGAGGAAGTTGACTCTGGGGTCAAGTGGCTTAGCCTATAATTACCCAGTAATGAATTTACTGTGATATTTTACACATGGGCCATTGTATACCAAGATAAGGCTGCTACTATCCTATTACATACGTGCTCTGCATCTCCCTGGAGCTCCATGGGCCCTGTACGTCTGCCCACACTCCTTCCCCTGTCTGTGTGGGGATGGACAGCTGGCAGGCTGGCTAGAAGGATGGTCAGTGGCTGATCACCAAGGAAGTGGATGCTGTCCCACACCCGGCCATGGTCTCTTATTTCCCTACCACAGAGAAGTGGCATTTTATTCAGTCCCCCAGTTGTAACTGTAGGTGCTCACTGCAGGCCACACCTGCTGCTTTGAAATGGGCAAACACTAAACTTAACTTACTGACTTCTGAGACATGGTCATAAAAACACCTTGTCCAGCAGAGTATGCAAAATTAGATGTGGTTCTTCAACCTTAACTAAGGAGTACGTGGAGATCTCCTCCTAAATTTTAGGTGTTCATCTGCTTAATATATGCAATATATTAATATTGCATTAATTAATTAATATTGCATTAATATTATTAATATTAATATTATTATTATTTATTAATAATTAATAATTATTAATATTAATATATGAACATTAACATTCACAAATGTTAAAAGTCGAGTGTGGTGGTTCAGGGCAGTTACCCATGCTGCACAGTGCATGAGGCAGGAGATCACAAGTTGATTCTATCTCAAAATAAAGTAAAGAGATGAGGGTGTTGCTCAGTGGTAGAGCACTTGGCCAGAATATACGAGGCCCTAAGTTCAACTTTCAGTGTCAAAAAAGAAATTATAAGGATTTATAAATTTGTGGTTTATTCCCTGTATAATAGATGTGTTTGTAGAGGTTCACTTGCTCACTCATGTAGGAAATATTGCATGGCTTCTCAACTGTTGCCAGACTGAGGTGCTGTGGAAGGGACCCCACTCCCCCCAGGAGCTGGGAGTTGAATGTGGGAACTGGCTATATGTACAAGGAACTCCCTTGCTGATAGAATGCTTCACCTCAGATTATGCTGAGAACCACTTTGGGATGCATGTAAGTGAATCTGTTTGATATTCTGGCACAGGGAAGAAAACATGGCTTGTGAATCCAGGGCACGGTATTTTTAGGTAAGCCACACCTATATTTAGTATTTTTCACATCCCAGGAATCATACTTTTAACTGTTGGCCCAATTGACTTTCGCGGAGGGAGCGGACTCGGGGTGCTGCTTAAGTGTTGACATCTGCCCAGTTTCCTAGATGCAGAAATGTTTTCCCGAGGACGTCACAGAGAAGAGGCCACATGTCAGCCTCAGCCGTGTCACACACAGTTTTCGTGGCCCTGGCCATTCCTTTTCTCTCTCATGTCAGAATGCTCATCTGGGCCAGGTGATCTCTCATGCTCTTTCCTGGCTTGATATTGTACTATTCTGTGATTTTAATAAGCATAAACCATCAAGACTCATATATTTTAAGAATGCTATCATTTTAGGGTGCCAGAATAGAAATTCTGAATTCTTTGGCAAGAATGGAAGGCTGGTCATGAAATGAAAGACATTCCAAAAGCATGAGTGTAGAAAATGGAAGCCAACCCAGAGAGACTTCTTAACAATCACACCATTTTCTCCAGCTAAAATTGGGAGGATTCGATTTTAATCACTGCTGGGTTTTATTTACTTGCACTGGCGGGAAGAAATGGCCAATAGAACATGGCGCTCAGTGCATGAAGTGCCTCTTTGGAAAGACCCTTTACTTGGCATGATTGCCCAGAGGTGTTATTTACTTAGGTTTTGCATTGTTCTCAAATAAAAGAGCAATCTAATAGTCACTTGTTGAGATTTCTCCAAAGAATAGAAAAACATCTGCTTTAGTGATGCAAAGCAGTTATTTATTTTTATTTTTTGTATTTTAGGGAATGGTCTACAGGGTGTTCAGGAACTCACTACTAGATTGGACTCACAGTGATCCACCTGTTTTACAGCCTCCCAAGAGCTCAGATTATAGGCACGCGCCACCACGCCTAGTCTTAATTGCTGTCTCAGTGCACCCCGGGGGTGGGGCCAGCACTGCAGGCCTGGGGATTGAACCCCTGGCCCCTGTGCCTGCTTGCAGGTGCTTTAATCTGCTGAGCTATTCGGCCAACCCTAAGCAATGCTTTTTAAAAGTAAAGTAAGACTCTTCTGTAAGCAGAGTTTTCCACAAGACACACTGGTGATCAGACAAGGCAGGTGTATTGGTGGGAATGTTGCACTGCACACTCTATCCCACAGGCTGGGTGTGCGGTCAGTGGACCCGCTTCCCAGTGCTCTGCTCAGAGCCCTCCTCCCAGATGCCAGGGTCTGTGCCCTCAGACGACATGGATGGATGGCCTCTCTTTTGGCTCCTTGGGTCACCCTGGTTGTGAGCTAGCACAGCTCCATAGCCCCATTTGGAGCTGCTCCTGGGAAGAGCTACTGAATGAACAATCATGGAGCAGAATGAATGTGTTCCTCAGGCTCTGCTCCTACTAATGTGGCCACAGGAGGCCTGCCAGTGACAGGGTCTGCAGGGGGCTACCAGCCTGATGTCAGCACAGGACGTGGTTTCTCAGCAAGAGGATAGTGGTATCTGGGGCTTCCAATGTAGGAGCAGACAGCAGAAGAGGTTAGTTAGAAGGCATTGGAAAGAGCACGAGGCCAGTGGATAGTTAGCGTAATCTGAAGAACTTCACCGCACTGAGGCATTCTTTACAATTTCACAGTGTAAAGGAGACATCTGTGTTCCTGGAGATGTATCTTAAAATAAATACCAACAAGATTAAAAAACAAACCAGTTTTTTAAAGATCAACCTGGTTGCAAAAAAAGTTTGCTCTAAAAATGAAAATGCATTAGAAAAACAATCCTACCTTGAATTTACACGCAGTCTTGCACATATGCAGTTGTTATCTATGAGAACACCAAAGGCTTTTTAAAAAACTATAACCTTTAGGTCATTTAAAAGGTCCAGAAAGAAGAAAGGAAACAACTGGCAGTCATGTTTAATTTGCCACACTTAAGTCAAGATGTCAGTGGGTGTTGCCAGTGTGGTGGTCCAGGCTTGTAATTCTGGCTCTCTGGGAGGCTGAGACAGGGTGATCACAAGATCAAGCCCAGCCTGGGAAACCTTACAATTTAGTGACTTACTGAGATCTTGCCTCAAAATTTAAAAAAGTATCAGGCTAGGAATACAGCTCAGTGCAAAGATCCTGTATTCAACTCCCAGTACTATGACGTGCACGGGCGCGTGCGCACACGCACACACACACACAATTTCAAGTCAGAAGCAAATTATTCTGCACTCTAAGCTCGTATCCTTCCATCTCAGGGTGCTAGCTCTGGCCTGGCAGTGCGAGGCTGGCTGACCTATGGGGCTTGGCCCAAGCTCTAAGTTGGTCTTTCTTTTGCCTGTGCCCTGCAGCAACTCCTGCCAGGGACAGGAAATAGGCAGCAGCCTTTCTTTGGTGTCCTAAGATTCCCAGCCTGACATTATTTCATGGTTATTGTACCAAAATAAGACAGTGGCCAGATGAGGGTGCGGGCAGCAGGGGAGAGCATAGTAGGTGCGTGTGAGCTCTCTGAAGGGACAGAGGCCTGGACTAGTGGGCAAGACTGGGCCAGGGCTGCCCACAGACAGGGATTGAGAAGAAAGGAGACTGAGAGGGGGAGAGGATAGTGAGCAAGAAAGATGGGAGAGACATGGATAGAAAGGAACCCAAGGGAGACATAAGAGGAAAAAGAGCAGAAGAAGGATGAGTCGGGGTAGACTAGCTGCAAGAGGTCTGGCAGACAGTGTGAAAGGCTTCTCCATGCCTTGCAAGGTGCTTGGGCCACACTTGTGAAAGCCAAAGGATCCTTTCTGTGTGGCTCCCTCTCAGATCCTGGGGCCAATGCCTCATCCTTAGAGAATCAGGTACACAGACCTGAGGGGAAGTTTGCCAATGCAGGATCTCACAGATACACGGTTACAGCAAGTAGATCCCCAGTCCTGAAAAGCCAACAGACGCAGTCAGAATGGGTCTAAGGAGGAAACAGCACTCAATTATTTTTCCTATCAACTCCCCAGAGTACTTTATGAAATACTTGCTTCTTTCTGTGCACAGAAGAAAATGAATAAACAGTGCTGCTGATGACAAAGCAAGTCTATAAGGCTCCCGAGTTGAGCGCTCTGATCTTTTTCCAATAATGACCTCAGTGCTTTCTCCCTTAGGGCAGTGGACCTCAAATGCTTTTTGATTTGTTACCTACCCACCCCACCCATTAAACAAAAAGGAACTATCTTAGGGCACTCACAGGAGCATAAGTCAATTATGCTGAAGCACTGAGGCACTGATCAGGATTTGGTGGGAAGTGCGGAATCCTGCCCAAGACAAAATCAGAGCAGTCACAACGCAGAGCGAAAACTCCAGTGCCGCCCAGCACCAGGCAGCTGAGGCCTCTCAGGGCTAAGCATCAACAGGAGCATCCTGAGGAGAAGGATCCTGACCAGGGGATTGCTGTGGTTTACAACAGGTACAGCAAGATGGCGTGGGGTCCCTGCCCTTCTAAGAGACACCAGGACCAGGTGAAGTGCAGGCAACAGAACAAGTGCGCCCACTGTCAGCCTGGACCCTCGTCGGGGTAAGAGTCTACACACAGGAAGCCACTGTCAGAGGCAACTGTGGAAAACAACTGGATACAGGCCCTGTGGAGCCAGCGATTGTATGTATTGGTCCCTGTGTCTCTAGCACACAGCCTGGCATTGAGTGGGTACCAGATAAGCACTTGTTCAATAACTGAAGACAGACTTCCAGAGGAGAATTTATAATATAGTGCCCTGCTACCCTGCGTCTCTCCTCTTCTTTCACACAGACTTTTTTTCTTCTCTCTAAAACCATTGCAAAGCATTAGAAACCACATCAGTATAGGGAACAGAAGCAGAAGGGGAAACACAACACTAAGACCAGGCTGGAACAGGCATGAAGCTTCCAAGTAAGTAAGGTACTGCAGAGATGCAGCTCCATGTTATTTAAATACAAAGACTATGAGACACTCGCTGTGCAGAGCTGAGATGGACATTTACTCCATGACAAGAGGAGCAAGATTGCAAGATGAAGTGAAATATTTTAAGGTCTCAACCTAGGAAATGACAACCACTCTTTCAAAAATCTGAATGACAGGTTTCAAAATTTTGCAAATGATCATTATTATTTTTGAAAGATTTAATGATTACTTAAGAGTTACAAAATACTAACTTATACTCATCACTCAAGCATCATTCTTCTTATTTCCTGTTTTCCAGTGGTTTGAAATGCACCTGCCATCTCAGCACTCTCTACACTGCACACAGACAGAGCTACAAAAACACCCAGAAGTATGCGCCCTGTAGGAAGCATACGCCATGTAGGCACCATCCGCGTGGCTAAGGCAGGGTGTGTACCAGCCAGCTCATGATACCACTAAACATCAAGAGCAGTGAATCCATTTATTTCAGCTTTTTATCTTATTCTTAAATATAATTGCCATCTAATTAAAATATCTGGTCAATGAAAATCTGGCTCACATTTAGTTATGCTTAAATCTCACCAACATCGCTGTTCACCTCTATTTAGAAACACTTAAGTAACGATGGCCTTAGGTATCGTCGCTGCTGAAAGAACCACCATGTAAATCGAAATGTGTGAAGAGACCATAGCTTTCTATAATTAATTTTATTAACACATAAATTTTACAGACTATTAGCTTTCACAGGATCCTCTCATACATGATATAACACTCAGATTATCTCCACCCCGTCTACAGCTCTTAGTTCTGTCTCTCTTTCCCCATCTTGTTTCCCGTGTCTACTACGGCCACATCCCTTCTATCTTCGTGTGTCCCCCCCCATACCCCTGTCTCTCAGGTCCATATATGAAACAAGACACCCCACACTTGATTTCGTAAGTCTGGCACATTCTGCCTAATGTGATCTCCAGATTCCAATATTTACTATTTATTTATCAATCTATTACTTTATGGGAAGTGTTTTATTGAAATAAATTTAAAGTACTGTAAATCTTACATTTGAAAATATGCTGGCCTTCCAATGGAAATCTTAAACTAAAAGGTAATTAAAAAAAAAAGGTAATTCAATGAAGCTGATAATAATGGCAGTTAGCTTTTTGGCCTACTATCACTCTCTGGAGAAGATGGTCTCAGTATTACTATTCACTCAGCCATTTAGGAAAGACTCCAGATAAATTCTGTCACTAGAATTACTTCATCTGCTGATAACTTACTTGGTGTCCTGCTTCCTGCATAGAGAGAGATATTAAAACATTAAGCAAATTAAGTAAGCAGCGATTATCACTTCTCTCTCTAGAGCTGTATTGGGTAGCACTAATAAATACAATTTAGTTGGATTTTAATAGACAGATATGAGAAGATTAGAAATTAGCATATTCAGAATGTAAAAACTAATTGTGGAGAAGGAACTATAGGTCCTCTAGGTTAAAAAAAAAAAAGAAAAGTCTATCCATCCAGAGCCAATTCCTGGCACTTGTTACTCTTCATGTAAAAATCTGTATGAAAGCATCAAAATCAATTCAGTTCAGTCTTAATGAGACAGCTCAAGTGAGCGTTGTTCACCGTACCCATCCTAATTAGCACAGATACGTCCTCAGTGTCAAATCTGACACTACACTTAGCTACATTAACGTTAAGTCCATACCACGCTACCAGATTTCAGTTAGGAGCTCTAAAACAGAATTTACATTTTGAAAATGAAGAGCAAATGTGAGAAAAAATCAGGGACTGAATCTGGGGGAGATGGGGTGGTCCACGATAAGTGTTCAGAAAGCAGGCTGCCCAGCACCAGCCCACGCATGCCCAACGAGCTTCCCTCCTCCTGCTCCCCAGGGGCCGCTGGAGCTTGTACAACCTTGTCCAACGAGATGGAGGTCAGATAATATCCACCTGCATTATTGATGACCAACAGTATTTGCTGAGGCTCTACAACAAAAGACCTCAGGTACCCCGGTGGAGGTTATTAAGTATAATTCTTGCTTTTTAATTGCCACTTACACTGAAATTACTACCTCTTCAAGATCTATACAAAGATAATTTAGAGATCTGGGTTGATGTGGGTGTCGACAGACACACTAGTGACCTCAATTCACACACAGTTCTAAAGTGACACAAAGGTTAAAGGATGAGGAAAATATGACAAATTAATTTTTTAATAACCCCAAAAAGAAATGCTAAAATGATAGAGTCAGCCAACTCCATATTGTCACTCTAAAATGTTTGCAGTTTGTCCCAAACAAAAAGCTAACGTGATTGCCTCAGACTTGTGTCCGCTACAGAGTTTTATTGCAGTTTGGCTGTAAAGACCAAGGTGAGTGAGGGTGTTGAGAGACGAACTCTCTTGGGTTTGGGTTGGAGTCTCCCGATTTAGTTTTCTGTTTTTTTTAAATGTTTTTAGTACAGGGTCTACAGGGTCTCACCACACAGACTGGACTCCTAGTGATCCTTCCTGTTTTCAGCCTCCCAAGTGCTGGGATTACAGGTGCCTACCACTGCACCCAGTCTCATTTGCTTTCTCAGCATGTCACAGGTTTGAAACCCGGCTGCTGCACTCTGCCTAAGCAGGTACTTTAGTTTACTGAGCTATGTAGCCAGACCTCTGATTTAGTTTTCTAAATGCTGCAAGTCTTGAAGTTTGTGTGGAGGGGGGCACACGCAGAACTCATGCCTGCTCCTGGCGAAAGCTTCTCTTTGTAGGGAATGCTCACACTTTAGCCACAGAGGCAGGCAGAGCTGCAGGAGGATTGCACGCGAAGGAGCTGGCAGGCCTCAGCCCCTGGAGTTGGCTGGGCATCCAGGCCCTGAAGGGCAGAGGGCTGCAGTCCGTATCAGCACCAGGGGCCTCCACAGGCCCACTGCTAACGCCGCGTAGGGTGCTGGGCAGCTCCGCCTGGACATGCACTAGCTCATTTACCTTACAGTGACCTCGGGATGCTTCCCTGTGGGCAGCAAGCCGATTCCAATGTATTCTGGTATCACAAAGAGCTAATCTTGGTGAAAGGCTCTGTTGCTCCAAACTAGAGCCATTTTCTAGGTACAGCAACCAAAACCTCTACAAAACAAAGCACTTTAGAAAATTACTCTTTCTTTCATGGAACAAAAGAATACTCACCCCTGGGGCTTATCTAAGGGCCTACGGCCATGGGCACCATGGGCAAGCAATAAAATGAGTCTATCAAAATTATGCTGTAATTGCCACAGAATTATGAGTTGGACTTCGAGTTATTAGAAACCTTTTTAATAAATTCATTTTAAAAGTAGATACTTTTTTTTTTCTTAAAGCCAAAATAAAGAATATAGCCAGACAGACTGGATGACCAGGCATAGCGACACATGCCTATAATCTCAGCACTTGGGAGGTTGAGGCAGGAGGATCACCAGGAATGTACATAAGTACATTCAAGGGCAGCCTGCACTCCATAGTGAGACCCTGCCTCAGAAAGAGAAAAACAAAAGACAACAAACAAACAAAACAAAAGAGTATACACTGGATAATTTCATTTACATGAAACTCTGGGCAATGAATAGGTGCAACAACTCTCCAGTGGTAGGTCAGTGGTTTTGGGGGTGCTGGGGTGTGGGAAAGGCTTGTCAGAGGAGGTAGGAGGAAGTGTCTAAGATGCAAATGAGCTGCACCTCCACTGGAGGCACTGGAGCGGTGGTAGCACGAGTGCGTGTTTGTCAAAACTCCTTAACTCTAGGGCCGGTGAGATAGTTCAGTGGCTTAAAGCACCTGCTTAGGCAAGCTTAGGCAGGCACAGGGGACTGCAGTCCAACCTGCAGCACCACCTGCCGTGCCAGCCCCACCATGAGGTGGGCAGAGCAGGCCAAAAAGAAAAGAAAAATCTTCAACTCTGTATATATATATATATATATATATATATATATATATATATATATATATATATATATATATAGTGTATTTGGTATTGGGTCTCACTGCACAGCTCAGACCTGTGATCCTCCTGTTTACAGCCTCCCCAGTGCTGGGATTATAGGTGTGCCCGAATGCACCTGGTCTCGGCCCCCGTGGCCAGCTCAGTGTCTCTGGAGGTGGGGCCAGCACCACGCAGCATGTGGTTCCAGGAATCTGTGCTTGCCTAAGCAGGTGCTTAGTCCATTGAGCTATCTCACTGGTCCTCAACTGTACGCTTAAGATGTGTGCAATATAAATAAACCATATTTGACTGAAAAAGAAGAGTTCTAAAAGGAAAAATAAACATTTTATAACTGATGCTTGACCAAACCTCTTCTCTCTCATACAGTTTTACTGGAATCAACACACTACTCTAGTGCTATGGCTTAAATTGTGCCCGCCAAACATTCCTATGCTGAAGTCCTAGCCTCAGTGTGATCCCCTGTGCCTCAGAAATGGGACCTCATTTGGAAACAGCCTCCTCCTCACAGTTGGTCACGGTAGGGGGGGCTCGTTCAGTGACATCAACAGAGACAACTGCGATACAGATAAGCACATGGGAAGAAAGAGTGCCCTGCAGATGCTAAGGCAGCCACAGGAATGATGCAACGATAAGCAACATGTCCCACAGCACGAAGGTACAGCTGTAGTCCCAACTACCTGGGAGGCTGAAGCAGGAGGACCATCTGAACCCAAGAGTTGGCCAACACAGAAAAGGCCCATCTCTTCCAAAAACCAAGCAGCACCACAGTTTGCTGGTCATCTTCTAGAAGTTAGGAGAGATGAATGGAATGCTTTCTCCCTCATGGCCCCAGAAGGAACTGAACCTACCAGTGCCTTGAACTCAGAGTTCTAGTTTTCAGAGCTGAGAGACAATGACCTTCCATTGCTGAAGGCTCTGGGTGTGTGGTGGTGTTATAGCAGCCCTAGGAAAGTAACAGAATCAGGTACACTTATCCTCTGGCTGTATAGGATTAACACTTACTGTGAGCCCACAGTAACTTTTTCAAATTTAATCAAATTTTGATGGCATCTATTTCCTGACCATGGCCATTATTGTCCCCAGGACAGAGTCTACTGAAGTCTTATCAATAGCGAATCTGCTTGGAGCTCAGGAGCTGACGATTACTGGCAGTGTTTTCTGAGCACTTGTAATAGAGTCCTTTTATTGTGCAAGGGTCTGTGTCCGCTGCAGGACATGAGGCAGCTCATGTAACCCCTACAGAGACCACAGAGTAGGAATTTTATACCAAGTGCCATTTTCAAACAGAGAAACTAAGCTTTACAAAAGCTAAGTAATGTAGTCCAGACACAAAGCTAGTAAATGGCCAAGACCTGAGAAAGACAGCTAGCTCCCAGAACCTCGAGTAATGCTCCATAAACCTGGAAATATTGCTAGCATAGCCATGTGGGTAATACACAGTGTTTCTGTACTAGAACTAGGATTAGGGTAGCTGGGTGTGGCGATGCACACCCATAATCCCAACACTCACTCAGGAAACTGAGGAGGAAGGATCACTGTGAGTTGAAGGCCAGACTGGGTTATATAAATGAGTTCAAAGCCAGACCATACTACATAGGGAGACCCTGTTTCAAACAAATAAGAAGACTCCAAAGTTCCCTAACAGGCTGGCTGTGTTGAAGGCTGGCTGCCAGCTGATGGGCATCTGGGAAGTGATTGGATTGCAGGGGCTTTAACTTCAGCAATGGAGTAACCCATTGATAAATTCACAGCTCAGGGGGCTTATTAAGACATAGGGCCTTGGGTTGGGGAGATGGCTCAGTGGTCTAAGCACCTGTCTGGCAAGCACAAGGATCTAGGTTCAATTCCTGATACCACATGCCATGCCAGCACTGCCCCAGCCTGCTGAACTAGCTACTATGACCAGGCATGGTGGCGCATGCCTGTAATCCCAGTGCTGGGGAGGCTGAGACTGGAGGATCACTATGAGACCAGGCTATGTAAGAAGACCGGTACCAAATACATGCATTTTTAAAGAAAAGAAGTGGAGCTTGATTGGATGAGGCAGGGCACTGGGAGTATGGCTTTAAGGGCTGCACTCTGTCCCAGATGCCTTGTTCTGTGACCCTTTGCTTTTCTCTGTGCTTCTTGCTCCCAGGTACCCTCCCACCTTGGTGTTCTGTCTCAGACAAAGGAGCCAGCAGACCACGAACTAAAACCTCTGAGACTAAGACGAGAGTACATCTTCCCTCCAAGCTGATTTGCTCAAGTTGGTTAGTGACGAGAAGCTAACCCAGGGATGTTGTGGACTGGGGTTTCCCAAGGTGCTAGGTGAGCCTGGATAGAGATAACCAGACTGGGGCTTGGACAGGGTTAGTGATGGAATATATTCCAAAAACGCTGAGCTGCACAGGCTTCTTGGGCTGGAGGAGGAGCCCAGGCTGAGTGGTGGCCTTGCATGTGCAGGGCTCTGGGTTCCATTCCCAGCACCAGGGAGGGGCCAGACGTCTTTGTATGGAGTTTCCAAGAGGATGCTGCTTTGCCCAAAGTTGCCTGCCTACAAGCCCTAGTGCTGGATGCCTGCTGCATAACTGGTGTGCTCTCTAGCCTGGGAAGCCATGACAGACAATGACTTACTCGCTCTATAAAACTGTCATGGGACTTGGTTCTTCTGAGACTCAATTTTTGCATGAATAAAATGCACGTAGTAGTCCTTTTGCTTCTCTACTATCTTAAATGAGTGCAATAAGGTTCAAATAAAATATATATGTGGATTTGTGTGTGTGTGTGTGTGTGGTACCAGGAATTGAACTCAGAACTCTGTGCTTGCTAGGCAAGGGGTTATTCTACTGAGCTATTTTCCCAGTCCTGTGTGTGGATATTAACATCTCAAAAATCACACACTTAAGGAAATGTGCAATCACTATTTGGCACAATTTTTTTGAGTTTGGAAAATTAGGAGAGAGGAGTCCCCAGAACTTATCGCTGTTCATCCTTTGAAAATTACAAAATGTCTAGCAGGTTGGAAAACACAGCACGTGGAATGACAATGAAGATTTAGGTGTCAAATCTGGCCACTCCTTAAGAATGAACCCTGAACTCTGGGCTCTGAGCACACCGCTGCTGGCCTCTGTGGCTTCAGACAGAGCACAGACATGGAGCTGCGGCCCCCAGTAGCCCTTCCCCTGAGCAGGGTGCGGGCCGCAGCGTCAGCACCGCGGACCGGGAGGCTGCACCTCCGTGCTCCGAGGCACAGTCGCTAAGACTGCTGTTTGGGCATTCTGTGGCCACGGGGTGAGGAGCCCACCGCTGAGGTGACCTCTGCCACAGCTGCTCGAGGGCCACACGCATGCTGCCTGCTTGCAGCGGTGGGGCCGCTCCCAGTGGGTGGGACCTGGGCCACATCCACCACCTTTCTCTGGGGCCACAGCTCCCTGCTGGGGGTGAACCACTCCACCAGCAGCACCTATGGATTCCCAGGATTTTCTAACTTTGCTGAGAAAAAAGAGAAAGAAACTCAAAGTTTCCCTTCCCTAAAAATGAGAAAATTAGAGTCTCATTTTATTTCTAAACATGCTGTCTCCACAGATAGCCCACGTAGTGGTACACATTCATTTCATCCCATAACATCAGTGACATTGATAGCATTCCCAATGACATCATCCCATCTTCTTCTTTTTTTGGCAGAACCAGGGATAGAACTCAGGCCCTTGTGCTTGCCAGGGAAGTGCTTATTCCACTGAGCCTATTTTTTTTAGGGAAGGGTCTATATGGTATTCAAGGTCTCACTACTAGATCAGACTCGTAGTGATCCACATGTGTACAGCCTCCCAAGGCTGAGATTACAGATGCCCGCCACCAGCCATCCCAATTGCCCTCTCAGCGTGCCCCTGGGGGCGGGGCTGGCACAGTAGGCCCAGGGATCGAATTCCTGCATCTGCTTGCAGGTGCTTTAATCTGCTGAGTTATTTGGCTGGCCCTTCATCTACTTTCTATGCTGTTCAGTTTTCACCAAAATTTAGGAGGTGCCCTACAACCAAACACCTGAGACATTTCTGTGCTTCAGAAGCCACGTGCAGTGCACACATGCACACATGTCTGAACGTGTAAGAAAACAGAACAGCGCTTATCTCTGGGGAAGAATATGACAGGCTGGAAGTCAGAACCTGGAGCATGCCCATTTTTTACGGTGCATTTTAAAATTTTAACATGTACATGTTTTAAACTTCAAGTCCAAAGGCACAAAAAATACATATGGTCTTCTGGAATCATTTGTCCAAGCCACAAGTTTTATCTCCTAACAAAAGCCCTGTTCTCACTGCTTCTATGTACTGCCTGGATGAGCTGACTTCAGAAGGGGCTTCTGGAAAGAAGGCTGAATATCAAAAAAATTCATTTCCCTAAAATAAAAATCTGTCCTCAGGATAGCCCTGCCAACCGCAGCTGCTCATCTCCAAAGCCTTCCTCTGATGAGTGGCACAGCATAGAATGACACAAATACCAGCTTTCACGATCATGGCTTATTTTTCACATGCAGCTCTCTTTTTTTTTCTAGTGGCAAAAGTTCCCAGAAGCCTTTGGGATGAAGAGGAAGCAAACTAGCTAGGCTTTCTGGGAGTGTCAGGATGCTCTGCCTGCCGTGGGCTACCAACACAGTACAGGCGAAGGGCTTCCAGGGTCTCTAGTTCATACAGCTGCAATGTAGTTTAGCAGTCAGACATGAGGCGGGATAGAAAAATGCAAAGCGTATCTAAATAGAAAAGTATTTATCACAGTAAAAGACACAGTGTCATTCATCCTCCTCAAATACAGCTCCTCCTTTGGACACCCCCACCCCATCGTTCTTGCCACTGTCTGAAGCAGGTCTAGAGGTTCTCTCTTGTGAGTGTCTTTAGGTGCATCAGGAGCTGCCTTGATGGCCTGGATTGGCTCAAAATATTTACCTCTTGTGGTCATTCTGACTTTGAGGCAGAGCCAGAGGTCACACAGTTCCAGGTCCAGTGCATAAGGTAGACAAGAACACCCTCCCCGCCAGTTCTCTGAAGCCTGCCTCTCCAGTGGATGGCGCCCAGCCAAGCATTCACAGCGTTTCTGCTCACACCTCTCAAAGCATGAAAGAGGAGTTCCAGAACTGCTTCAGAAGGAGGCAAGAAAAAGGGCATATGTGTGCTAGGAGCAAGGAGAAATACCGCAATGGGTCTAAATGGCAATGTTTTGTAGTTATGTATTTAAAAATCTTTTTAAACATGCATGATATTTTTAATCATGTAGCCTGCCTGAGATCACATGACAAAGTGGGCCAAGACACACACTGTGGTCCTCTTTGTCATCTGCTTTATTTCTGGGCCATATCTGTGTTTTCTTCAGGAAGCCAGCATTCAGGAACACCCCCTGGCCAAGAGGAAGTCCAACCAACCACCATGCCTCAGTGCCTTCTCTGTGCCGAGTCCAAAGGAACAAACATGGCATTTCCACGAAATTTCCAAAGTCTATGTGGGACCTTCTTCCTCTAGGCAGCCTGTCATAACTCTGTGATTTCTTTATTTTTTAAATTTTTAAAAAATATCTTGTATTTATTTATTTGATACGGGTCTCACTACTTATAGTGATGACGCTCCTGTCTCAACCTTCCCAGCGCTGGGATTGCAGTCATGTGCACCAACCGGGTTTCAGGGCTGGCATGATGCTCTGGGGTTCCAGGGTTGGTGCAACATGTGGTACCAGGGATTGAACCAGAGTCCTTTCACTTGCCAGGCAGGCGCTTAGACCACCGAGCTATCCCTAGGCCCTGTGATTTGTTTCTTGCGCCCCACCTAAGTGTCCTCCTGGTTGATAATCACTTGTTGTAGCCCTTGTTCCCACTTTCTGTAGAGCATTCACTACCTGGCTTGCTATCCATTTCGACGCTCTGCCCATCTTGTTCCCCAATCTAAGCTCACAGGGGACAGGGACTGTCAGTCACCTTGCCAGGTGTCCATCCACAACACACAGCCCTGCAGCAGGTATTTGATGATGCACAGAGCCATATGCAAATTATTGATCTCAGCTCGCCAGGAATGGGCTCTCAACTTACACTGACGCACAGACCCTGCAGCCTGCAGGCCAGAGGCCAGTCTTAAGTAGCAGTTTTCTTATAGGAGCCAAGAAAAAAATATTTAAAGCATAAAATTGCAACAATTTGTTAAATATAAGAAAAGAGCCAGCCATGGTGATATGCATAGGTGTCTGTAATCCTCGGAGGCTGAGGCAGGAGGACTACAAATTCAAGTCCAGTACAGGCAACTTAGGGACTTAGCAAGACCCTTTCTCAAAATAAAAAAGAGCTGGGTGTGTAGCTCAGTGCAAAGGCTTGGGTTCAACCCCCAATACTGAGGAGGAGTGGGGGAGGGGGAAGCTCAGCCGGAGGTACCCCTTCCTGACATGTGCTAGGCATTTCAGGGCACCCAAGGAAAACTTCAGGAGGGTACTATACTGCCCACACACAAGCCACCTCTCAGGTATCACCAGATTCATGAAATTCAAGGACTATTTGGGGTCCCTTCCAGCTCCAAGAGACTGTGGTCAAAATGTATTATCACGTAGAACCTCGCAACTGACGATCCGTTCCTTGTTACACAACCCTTACGCATGGTTTCGGTAGGTACATCAAAACTGTGAGATCACTAAGGCGGCCAACTGCAAGATCTGAGGTGAGTAAGGATATGGAAACATTGCTTTTTTTAAGCAGAAGTCAAGCCCAAGTGCATAGCGGTGTCTAAAATGGGATTCCTTTCTGCTCCCTTTGTTCCTGGACACTGGAGCTGAGGCTACCCTTGTCTAGGATTGCAAAGGGGAGCACTCTGCAAACAAAGACTTCTCCAGGGGCGCTATCCCTGAAAAATGTGTATTTTTAGTCCAATGCATTCTGTACATTTTGA
Source organism: Ctenomys sociabilis (assembly GCA_004027165.1). Lineage (NCBI taxonomy): Eukaryota > Metazoa > Chordata > Mammalia > Rodentia > Ctenomyidae > Ctenomys > Ctenomys sociabilis. The sequence goes on from PVKA01010464.1 coordinate 60,681, forward strand.
GACTCTTCCCCTCACAATAACTTTCCAACCATGGAATACACAAAGACCAGTTTCTCTGGGCTTTAGAGCAACATTTAAATATATGATATAGTAATGAATAAAAAGCATAACACTGAACATTAATCCTTTAACCCCTCAGTCTCCAAACTATCTATTTGTCTTTTATATGACACCCCCTGGAAGGTTGTCATCAGTATGTTTAGAAAGCCAGTTTCTCCTGGGCCCTTGTGGAATACAAATGGACTCGGTGCTCAGAGGCATGTGCTCAGCGGGCTGCCTCTTAGGGTCAGGCAGAGCAGGGCCAGGGCCAGCGTGGTCCTCCATTCCCCAAGAAGGAAAGGCCTCTGCAGAAGTAACTAAGGAGAGTTTTAAAAAGTGGGTGGGAACACTGATGGAGCGGAGAATTAAACTGGAATTAGGTAAGCACAATTACACAAATTATGGCTCTTACTGCTCTAATGTCATTAATTCCAGGTCAGTGACTAAATTTATCTTTTGTGCACTCAAACTAAAACAAAGCTATTAATAAGGCAGCGTGGAGGATCATCCAGAAAGGTGAGATTGAGAAGCATTCATATATTTAGGGAAAGAAGCCCACTGCAAATAAATAAGTAAGGGCGGTGGAGGCAGAACATTGGGGATTCTTAGGGCAGTGAGAGGAACCCATGTGATACCATACCAGTGGAGACGTCACTATACATTTGTCCAAACCCACAGAATATACAGCAGCAAGAGTGAGCACTAACACAAACTGTGGATTTGGGGTGACGCTGGTATGAGAACACTTCATCAGGAACAAAATGTGCCACTCTGGGGTCAGATGTGGGACATGAACAAAGTTGTTATGGTGTAGGGGCAGGGTGCAGGCCAATCGTATCTGTTTTGGAGTGAACCCTCAGATGCCCTTTAAAAATACAGTTTATTAATTTAGAAAAAGTAATAACTATAACTGCAAATCATAGTAATTTTTTAAATAGTCAAGAAATGGAAAAATCCTCCCTTTGTCCTCTAGGTGCAAAGAACCAATTTATCTTGAAATATACTGTGCACACACACACACACACACACACACACACACACACTACTTAAAATCAATTAAAGTAATGCCAGCAAATGCCTATCTGAATTCCAAAGCCCTAGGACCCTGGGCACAGTGGAAGTCATTGGTCTTCTCTGGTCTGAGAAATAATTTTTGACCCTGTCATCTGTTTTATCTAGCTTTTCTTTCAATAATGTGGGCCTTGAACTTGATCAATAATTTTGTCAGTGACTCAGTTAAAATAAGAGGACATACCAGCTCAGCCTGGGCTGCCAGAACTCTTAACTGACGGGGCTTCCAGGGGATCTCAGGCACCCTGCCAGGGACCAAGGTCTGGGTGGGCCTGGCCCAAAGGGGAGGGCATCATGCTGCTCTACCTGGGTCACTCTGTGCTGTCCATTTTTACACAAGTAAAATCCTGCTCCCCCTAAGCAGGTGGGCCTCCCTGTCCCTCCCACTACCTTCTTCAGGCTACCTAAAGTAGGATCCAGCCACACCCCTTCCCTCACCTCCCTGCACGCCTCTTGTGCCCATCCCACCACACAACTGCACCACACGATGGCCTCTTGCTGAGAAGCCTGGGGACATGCACGCTGGTCCCATCTTCCCTGAAATCTCAGCTTCTTCCAACTAAGGTAGTACTTACTCCCCAGGCATTTCTCCTTCCCCTCTGCTGCCTGCACTCTGTGCCTACACCCCCTCTCCACCCTGTTTTGTGGGTCTCTCATCTCCCACTATGGCTTCTTTCTAAGCAAAATAATCTACCCCACTAGTTTCAATCACCAGTCTAACCTGGAAACATTCCAACTTCAGTCCTTCAGCCCTGACCTTCACCAGGCCTGTACGTCTACCTACTTCCTGACATCTCCATGTGGCTGTCCTTGAAGCCTCTCAGATTCAGCGTTTTCACAATGGGGCTCATTGCATTCTTCTTTGGTCGCCCCATTTCAACATGCAGAAGCTGCCATTGCCTTGCTGGGCTAGAACTCTGTGAATTTTTCTGAATGTCTTTCCCCTCTCCACATCCATCTCCAAGCCCTGTGGCCATTGTCCCCCACCTGGCTCATCTCCACCATCCCACCCCTAGGCCTTATTTACCATCATCACCTCTCCCCTACCCCTTCAGCAATCCGTCCTTCACACCTCAACTTGTAGAAGGCAAAGCAAACAAAAAGAAGCAAGTGGGATCCTGATCTTTGCTGCTTTCAAGCCCTTCCATAACAGCCACGTGCATAAGATGAAATTGGAAACCTTTGTCATAGCCTTGGCACTTCAGGATAAGGCTCTTGCTGAACCCTTCAAGTTTCTCTCTCATCACTTTCTGTCACTCTATAAGCCTCAAGCTCCTGGACTTTCTGTTTAGGAATATTCTGGAATGTTCCATGCAAACTTCCTCCATCTACTATGTCTTCCTCCATCTATTGTTCAACATCTTTCTTACTTTCTTTGTGCTCTTTGTGCCTCCAGAAGTGAAAACATAGTAAATCCCAAAAGAAAAATAAAGACCAAGAAAAATAAACCAGTTCAAGTACTAAAATGAAAGAGAAGCAAGTAAAATTTTACCCTTTTATTAACCAAGTTCTGCCCTCTTAACTCATTCTTTAAATAAGAAAAAGTGACCTAAGGAGGTTATGCCTAAATTTAATAAAACAATATTAAGTAACTTTGAGATAACTGATTTCAATTCCCATAATTATGAATAATAATAAAAAAAACCCACTGGGATCTATTGCCAAATTCCATAAAAGAGCAGGATCAGTGACAAAAGCTGATGGTAGTCCCCTAAGTAGTATGTGATATATCCTGATATTAATACAATTAAATCAGGAGAACCAGAAAGGGCCGTTAAACAATCACCACACCAGCAAAACCCTCAGGTGAGTGGCTAGACAGAGAGGTGGGGATTCCAACCTTTAGTGCCTTTCTTCTCTAGAAAGTTTCTTATTTATGGACTGGATTCTATTAAGAAAATGAGAATGAAATAGTGGAGAAATATTTATGCACTAGGCTGACATTTATTCCCTTGGTATTTTGATGGAACAAGGGATTGAACTCAGGCCCTTGCACTTGCCAGGCAAGCACTTATTCTACTGAGCTATCTCCCTAGCCCCTGGAAATTTATTTTAAATACTAGTTCTAAAAAATATTCTTATGGCCACTTAACCAGGAACGATCAAATTCTCTTTCTCGTTACTCACTTGACTGAAATGAAATACGTGTTCATAGTGCATCCTGTCATTCACATTATAGTTTTAACCTAGTCTATATGAACTTCTCTGTGGCATATGATGACTAGTAGCTCATTAGCCTTCAGGGCAGTATAGGCTGATAGGAATGCACATCTTTCCTGATGGGTCCATCCTATGGTCAACCCAGTAGCTAACATGTACATGGAATATGATATATATGATACATTATTATCTTGTTCTTTGTTCAGTATAATCTTTATACAATCTTGTGGGCTGGAGAGGTTAAGTAACCTACTTCAGGAAATAGCTGGTAGATGCAGAACTGGAGATAGTAGACTATATTCTAAGTCTCTCACTTGTTTACTTACTTAATATTTATTTAAAATTGAGCATCTACTATGTGATAGTCATGGAGGATCTAATGAAGAACAAAATAGAGAAGGTCTCATTTCACATGGACTTGACATTCAAGTGGAAATGACCTTGAAGCTAAGGAAACCAGTATTCAAATAGACCG
>PVKA01010465.1:0-22077 GCA_004027165.1 Ctenomys sociabilis
AGATAGATAGATAGATAGATAGATAGATAGATAGATAGATAGATAGATAGAAAGATAGATGGATAGATAGGTTTTAGAGGCAAAAGGGATGGCAGCTGTGGTGGTGTGGCAGAGAAACAGAAATAGGAGAGGGAAAGCCTTTATTAATTCTAAATACACAGAGAGGATCAAGGGCAAGGAGGTGGGCAGATGCTCTGACCTGAGCCAGGGAGCCTGAGAGTTTATGAACTTTTGCTAGCAGTGGAGTTTAAGGGTCAGGATTAGTAACATACAAGGAGCTGATTGAAGGCTCCCTTGTGTGGGCAGGAAAGGTCAAAGGAAGTTGTACCCACGGATGGAGTGGGGAAGGAGGAGGAAGCTGTCATTGGGAGGCTGAACTGTTGTTTTAAGGACTTCAACCATAACTGATGACCACCATAATAATTCAGTAATTCATACTAGGGCCAGAACCTATCATTCCCTTTGGGAATGATACAAAAGGGGTGACATGTCTCTTAAACTGTTTCCTGTTGAACTGGGGCATCATCTTGGGGGTGCGGGGGGTTGACAGGATGATGATTTATGCCCATGTAGAAGTTAGAGACAGGTATCTCAACTAGGACTAGAAGTTTATTGTTAATGACGGCTCACATCAGAGACTGAAGAAACCCTGAAAAAAGTTTAAAAAGACAGTACATTATGAGTATGTGGCATCACAATTAAAGAACACAGGAGGGGAAGGAAGAGGGGAGTCTATGATCTGACTCTGACATGTTATCATGACCGTGTTGAAGAGGAGGAGTGCCAAACGTTAGTTTTTGACAGCAATGTGAGGAAAGGGAGGCTGAGTCATCTGTAGGACCTTGACACAACTACATTGGCAGGCCTCATCAGAGGTATAGAATAACATGGCAGGATTGAGAGGGCTACAGGTAGGAATGCTGATAGAAGGGTCAGCTGTATCAGGTGATCACCATAATAATTCGACAATTCATACTATGGCCATAACATATATTTACCATATGTATCATATATATATATATGATAAATTTCTTCATGGATTTGTACTGATATTAGGTTTTTAACTTACTGAATTTTCTGTTGTATCTATGTCTTCCTTCTTCCATACCAAGCACTCTAGTTCTCTAGGACCCTGAGGAAGACAGAGCTGCATACTCCACAGTTACTCAGTTATTTCTGCCCATACATATAGTCTCTGAAGAAGAGTCTCATACTGTTACCACCAAGATAATTACGGATGAAAAGGTAGATTTTTTGCATGTGCATTTTGTTTTCCTTCTATTTTTAAAATTCTGCTTTACACTTTTGAACATAGTCATTTCATAATAAATGGCTTCTCTTAAAATTTGTTTTCTGAAAGACACCTCTAAATCTACTTACTCAATTTTTAAACATAGGGGAGAAGAGAGCTGCTAACAGGAGTCGCTCTATGGCCAATGTAGTGCTGTGATTAAACACATTCAGCTCTTCGCACTCTAACAAGTGAGTTGAAGAGAAAAGTATAACATGGTATAAAGCAATGTTTTGTTTTGTTTTTTAAATGAATTTAGGGCAGGGTGTACGGGGTCTACAAGGTCTCACAATGTAGGTTGGACTTACAGTGATTCTCCTGTCTTAAGCCTCCCGAGAACTGGGATTACAGGTGCATGTCTCCACACCCAGTCTCAATCGCTGTCTCCGCGTGTCCCACACCCAGCAATCAAATCCCAGGCCCCTGCATCTGTCTAAGCTGGTGTTTTAGTCCCCTGAGCTATTTATCTAGCTCCAATGTTCTTTAAAGAAATAATTTTAATATTTGTTTTGTTTTTCATTAAAAACAAATGTAGAAAACAATTTTTCTCATATTGCATTAATATAACACCAAATTTGAGATACATAATAACAGTCTCAACAAAGGATTTCACAAAAAAGAAAAAAAAAAAGATTCACATTGAAAAAAGTTCAAGATAAAGTATTAAAGTGTGAACCAGTAAAACCAGGAAATCACTGAGAGAAAGAGTGCAGCATAGATACTTTGGTTTTTTAAGACTTTTTAGGTACATGATATAGCTTATCTAAATATACTATATCATATAACATACAATATATTTATATGCATGTTGTATCTGTATATACATGTGTGTGTGTGTGTGTGTGTGTGTGTGTATATTTATGCATATGTGTAGTTTTTATTTTTGTAATTAGAGGGAATTTTCTGGTCAGCAAGAACCTTACCTAACTCTTTGAACCAAGCATGGACATTTGAAATTATAATTGGCTACTCCTTAGAAGATACTGAAGATGCTTTGGCCAACATGTTCACGCCATGTAAACCAATTCATCACCAGCCTCAAGGGCAAAGCAGACAAAGAAGACATTAGTTGCAGATACAGACACCTGGAAAGGAGTGAGGGGACACAAGCCTCCTTGTGAACAGTGATTGATGGTGTGGTCAGTGTAAAAAACAGAGTTAGTGGGCCAGTCAGTGAAGAGAGGCAGATTACTGAGGCCTTGAGTGCTCACCAGAAAAGCCCAGCAAGACCTATCTGCATGAGAATGCCTTGCAGAAATCAGAATTTGTGACGAGCAGAAGACGGTTTAATGGAAAACATCTAGAATGGTTCTAGACCTTATGTGATATGTATAAAATACAGAGAATGCAATGGTGAGAGTTTCCTGTATTCTCTCCCACAAAATAAAGCTTTCATTTTATAGGAATTCTCCCATAGCCAGGCATGGCGAGTCATGCCTGTAATCCCGATACTCAAAGGGTTGAGGAAGATCACACAGTTAAGCCCACCATAGGCAACTTAGTGACAAAATGAAATCCTGTCTCAAAGTAAAAACTTGGGGGTAGATCTCAGTGTGAAGGCCCTGGGTCCATCGCTAGTACTACACACATAGAAACAGCAATCTATCACAATATTTTCCACTGTTGAACCATACTTCATGACCTTGTTTTATGAAATAACATTTCATTTACTTAAAGTGGCTGGCTTTCCGGTAACTAAATTCTTATCACCACTCAAGAGCTAGTATTTTAGAAAATCTCAAGCTTACATGAAGTGTTCTCATATTTTATGCCAATTTTCCTATTTATTTCCTCTTGTTCCTTGTTTTACTTTGGGATGTTGAGTATATTTTCACCTCTTAATTTCTTGTGTATCACAATTTACCAAAGACACTCAACTCCACAGGCAATGACATCTCTTGATAGATCCTGGTCAATCACTCAAGAAAACCCATTTAATTTAACTCATTCCGAGAATTTTCTTCTAATCCTAATCATGTCATTCACCTTTTGCTTTCCACACCTCATATAAGGACGTATAGGTTAGTTTGACTGAAGCATATCAAGCTACTAAAGAAATCAATTTGTTTTACCAAATGGTACATGGGTTAAGTAGAACAACAATTATTTTTATGTTCTTTCTTTAAGATTTTTAATGTTATCTCCACTCACAAATTATTGAAATTTTATGTGATCAGTTACAAAATGTCTGCATAACAGAAAAGGTTCCTTACTATCAGAAAACCAGGATTTTATTTCAAAGGCATGGATTATAATTATTTCAGTCAAACAAGTTAGAAAGTTGCTTACACTGGAAAGAACACCAGTGTTATAGCTACAAGAATGGACTCAACTTTTCATTTTTTATCTTAAAAGTTACATAATATTGAATAACTCACTGAATATCTTTGGGTCTTTGATTCCCCTGTTTTAAAAGAGCTAATGGTTACATAATGGAATGGAATGATCACAGGTTATAACATATGAAACAGTTCTTGGTAAACACTTGAGTTCTCTGCAACTGTAATCTATCAGTGTGTGGCTATTTATAAAACTCTAGGTCTGCTCTTCCTACTCTGCTAGTGGGGGGCCTGCCTTCATGCTGCCACAGCCCCACCAAAGCTGTCATCAGTCTTTAGGGGCAGGCATTCCTCCCTCTTGGTGAGAAAGCCTGCCTTGTGTATGACCTCTCAAACTCTGCAGAGAAGGAGCCAGGCAGCTGTGTGCAGAGTGAGAGATACCAGCCTGTCATCAGCATATCATGCCTGCTGTCCCAGGCTGTGACAGTTCCTAACCCTAAATAACTACACCAAACTTTGAATCTTTAGAGCAAGACATTGGGTGCTTCAAGGTTGCAGCCACTGCTCCTACAGTAGAGAGCAGAAACAACCAGACACACTAATATATTTTCATCACTTTTTGAAAGACACTGCTCTATCCACAGCCTTCCTGCTCTGCTTACACCCACTCCTTGTGTATCAAACCTGCCATTGAAGAGTAAGTCTTTCTTTTTCCTGACAAAATCAGATGCTAACCAATAGGAGCGCACTTGGCAGAGATGTGTTGCTCATCAGTGAAATTATGTCTGGATCTTGATGTTATGAAGTTGTCCTGATGGGAAGCTAAAATGGAAAAAACATGTCCTCTTTCATTGGTCAAAAGGGAGTATCAATACTCACAGCACTCACTCACACAATCAATCAATCAGTCAAGAATGAAAGCAAGAAAACTCCTCTCTGTGTCAAGTTATCACTGTGTTGCCCTCATTCTCAAATGTACTATGACCAAGTAAGAAATAAGTCATATATTTGCTCATTTCAAAATTTAAATGCTTTTTCTGGTGATCCTTCTCAAAAAGAATCTGGGCTTTAAAGACCCTGTCCTATTTTTTTTTTTTTTTGAGCACTTTAACAAGGGTGTGGGTCACAAGGGTCCTTCTTGTAATGATCAATGCAGTTTCTAATCCAACTTTGAAGCTACTGTTTAGCTCTTACAGGAAGCACACCATGCACTAGCATTTCCTAACAAGAAACCATCCAAGGTGGTTTTACTTAGCTAGATGTCCTCTGTCTATCAGTGAGTGTCCAGAAGCAAAACTGTAGATCTGTGTTGAGGTGGACACTTCTGTTACTCACCAAGATGGTAGCATATCACTAGGAAGTGGCTCCCTTTCTTCACACCAAGCATTGCGAATTTAATAAAATGAGGGGAAAGTCTATTGAAAAGATAAGCATTGTGTTTGACTTGGGGTGAACACGAATGAGGATAACACCTTTGTGAGACGTATGCTTCACTTCACTGTAACAGGTGTCCTAATTTGGACAAATCTTTTGAATAGAATATTGACTCCCATGATCCCCCTCCCTGCCTTCCTCTCTCTTCTTCTCTGTTCTCCTCTCCTTTTTTCTCCACTTTTTTTCTTTCTTCCTAGTGAGCTATCTAAATATTTCACACATATCTAAGGTGACTAATCACCTTATCTTCATAAAAAATAAACAAGTTCATTAGAAAGATATTTTAATGTTATAAGTAAGATAAGTGCCTTTTACAGGTCACCTTATCAAGAGATAGTATATGTAAAATTTAAGCCTTTTTTTTTAACATATGTAGGTATTTTATGATATTTGTAATCATTCTGTTCCTTCTTAAAATAGGGTTGCAGTTTCTGGTGGTCAATCCAAACCTTTTAAATGATTCACTAGAATCAGTTGTAAATATGAAAGACCAAGTGCAATAAGAGAAAACATTTTGAAAACAATTTCAAAATTCTGGGAGAACTACCAAAAATATCAATAAGAATAAGCATTTTCTAGCTTAATCCCTCACATAAATAGATGCAATTGCTGACAGTGTTTCTTTCCGAGCTGGACTTCCCACTGTCAGCAAGATACACGCTGAGACATTTACAGTGATTTTGTTTTACATTGCACCATCTATAGCCTCATTGGCTTTCTCAGCATTCTCTGAACAGAGTGGGACAAAGGGCTGGTATCATGCAGGGATGACCTCAAAAGCCTCAGGCTGGGCACTGTCAGTATGACATGTTCTTTCCAGTATACAGGTTTTCACATCCTGCCCTGACAACTAGATGGATTGTTATCCATTTACTTGAGTAGTGTGGTCACCAATGTTAAAGTTAAGATAAGGTATCAATATCTTTAAAACCTAAACTGCAAACATAGGGAGAATTTCTCAGGAAGGAGAAATGCTGAAAAGTAAAGGGACTACCACAATGAGTAAAATATTGGATTAACACAGGAATATATAATAAACAAAAGAAAGTCCCACAATGGGTGAAATTTCCTCGTGGACTTTTCTTCCTTTTGTTTTATTTAGTTCCTTTGCAGAAATGCCAACTTCTCCAGTTTTTGAACAACTCTAATGACATTCACCTGCAGTGGCAAAACAGCCAGGAGCTGGAGAATGCCTCTGTGAGCTCTCCAGGATGATGTTGAAAGAGATTTGTGAATTTTTGCTTTGTGTTGAATGCAACCTCCCTCAACCTAAATCTTGATGGCTCCGTCAGGATCTCCAAAGCTTTGAGTTTAGTCTTCTTTTGAGGATTTATTCTTTTTTGTTTGATTTGACTTGCAAGTGGTTGCATCCCTGTCTGTTTGTCTTCTTCAGTAATCATGTCCCTGAGGCTGGGATCATGTCCCTTCAGGAAACTGTGCTCAGTAATTCAGGAGAGCAGTGCAGACATGAACACCTGTGAAACATCCAAAAATGGTTCCTTATAAGGTATTTTGCACCCTGTCCTGAAATGCAAGAGGGGCGCTGGCCATATTTGGAAATATTTTTGGCTTTTATCATTTTTGGAGAAGTGGTTCTACAGTAAGTGGAAGTTGGAAATACTGCTAACTATTTTAGAATGCATAGAACAGTATGCCACAGCCATGCACTATACCACCCACAATGCTAATATTCCACTCTCTAAATGGACAGTTATTTTTAGATAAACAAAATCAATATATCCATCTGGACAGTGTCAAAATCCAAACAATGTTTCTAACATAGAATGTCATCTTTCACTTGCATAACTCATTGTATTCTTATAGCGCACTGTGAAGCACTCTTATTTCACAATTAATGGAATTGAAATTGTGAAAACGTTTCATACCTAGGAAGGTGGCAGCAGAACTTAAATCTGAAGTTTCTGACTCCAAGGTCAAAGAAAACAAACAAATAAAAATTAAGTGTATTGCTTAGAGTTCTTCAGAGGAGCCGAATTAATACACTGATACATGTATTAGTGAATATATATGTATATGCAAAATTAAAGAAAAGGATTTATTTGGTAGGTTTACAGAATCAGAGGTGGATGCAGAAGCTCAGGAAATTAGAAGCCCCACATCAACACAACCAAGGCAAAAAACCATATGTCATCTCAGCAGATGCAGAAAAAGCTTTTGACAAAGTCCAACAATGTTCATTCATGATAAAAACCTTACAGAAAATAAGAATGGATGGTTTATATCTCAACACGATAAAACCCATCTATGACATACGAACAGCCAGCATCATACTAAATAGATAAAAACTGAAAGCCTTCATTTTAAAATCAGAAACAAGACAAGGATGTCCACTGTCACCACTCCCATTTAATACAGTTCTGAAAACATTAGCCAGAGAAACTAGACAAGAGAGAGAAATAAAAGGAATAAAGATTGAAAGGAAGATGTAAAATCATCATCTGCAGAAGACAAGGTACTCTACATAGAAGACGCCCAAAATTCCAATAAGACACTTATAAATTTAATATCCAAATTCAGTGGATAGCGTAGCAGGTTACAAAGTCAACACTCAAAAATCAATGGCACTTTTGTACACAAACAATGAAAACACCAAGAAAGAAATTAGGGAGACCACACCTTTCACAATAACACCTCCAAAAATGAAATACTTAGGAGTTAACCTGACAAAGGAAGTAAAAGATCTATACCGTGAGAAATACAGTATCCTGAAAAAAGAGATAGAAGAGGATTTCTAAAAATGGAAAATAATCCTTGCTCCTGGATAGGAAGAACCAACATTCTGAAAGAATGGCTATCATAAGGAAATCAACCAACAACAAATGTTGGAGAGGTTGTGGGGAAAAGGGAACACTTCACTGCTGGTGGGAATGTAGACTGGTACAACCATTGTGGAGATCAGTGTGGAGACTCCTCAAAAGAGTAGGACTAGAAATCCCATTCAAGCTGGCTATCCCCCTACTGGGAATTTTCCCAAAGTAACTGAAAATATTGTATCATAGTGATATATGTGTACCTATGTTTATAGCAGTGCAATGTGTGATAGCAAAATCTTGGAAACAATCAAGATGTCCATCACATGAGGAATGGTTGAAAAAGATGTGGTATTTCTATATAATGGAGTATTACTCAGCTATTAAGAATGATAAGTTTCAAGCATTTATACTGAAGTGGATACCCCTTGAACATATACCCTTAAGCGAAATAAACCAGACACACATGTGTAAATATCGTATAGTCTCCCTAGTATAACAAGCGAAAAGCAGAAATACAAATGGAAACATACAACAACAACTAAAATCAATTGAGTCTGATAAGGTAAAGTGAATGGCATTTGCTGCAGGATACTAATCAGCTTTTCTTCTGGATGGCTAGCAACCTAAGTTCACAGATCAAAGTTGGAGAAATAGAGGAGCCACAAGGCCAGCCAACATTTTGGCCCTAGCCTTTCAAGGTCAGCAAAGACTCAGGACATAGGAGAACCTGTACTGTAACATCATGAAACTCAGTTGAGCTCCAAATTTTCTGAACAAGGAGATTATGGAGCCACAGAGGAAAGAGATCGAAGTTCTATAGTGTGCCTGGGGAGAGTCACACAGAGAGAAAATTTTCTCTCATGCTCTCACAGAGAGCAAACTGGTCAAGCATTGGCCGTGACTCATCCACATGGATGACACAGACAAAAGATCTACAGAATAAGGTACAGGACTACAAGATAAACCCTGAGGGGAGTTCACTGACCACACAAGAAGCATAAAGTACATGTGTTGGTATATAAGTCTTGCTCTATCTAGGTCTCAACCATCCAGCAGAAAAGTATAAAAATGAAGTATACATCGTGGGGCCATAATAATAAGTTGAGCTGTGAATGGCTATGGTTGACAACTTCTTCAGATAACTCACTATTGTTGTGGAATGCTGGACTGTGTTGGATTGTGTTATAGAGTTCAAGCACCTAAGTTAGTTGAATGACAATGGAGTGCCCATCTTTGACAGGTGTAGACAAAGGAAGGGGTATAGAAAGGAAGAATCATGATGTGTGAGTATGGACAATACAGTTGGGATAGATAACGCTGTGCTTCTACATAATTCTATGAGAGGCAAGATTTGCACTAATGGTGGTTGGACAGGATATTATGTTGGCTTCTAGTACTATGGACAACCACTAGGAAAATAACAAGGTAGAAAGTGTTAATTATTGAATCTTTGATGTAATTCAGGTATAAAAAATAAGATACGCAAAGAGCTACACTCTTTAGTTACTGATAAGAGACATACGGTGTAATAATGTCTGTAAGTATAATATCATGTATGCACCTTCTGTGATACCAAAACATTATGAAAACAGTTTGAAATGTATTAATTTATCAAATCCATCTTGTCAAGGTATCTTGAAACTAGCTCATTAATATTTGTACTACAATAAAACAAAAATAAAAAATAAAAAAAAATAAAAGGTGCTGGAAAAACTGGCTTTCCACATGCTGAAGGCTAAAATTAGACACATATCTGTCATCATGCACAAAACTACAGTAATGGATCATATATTTAAACAGTAAAACAGAAACACTAAATTTTCTGAATGAAAGAGTAGGTTAAAAAAATCTTAAAGACATGGGGGGTAGGTAGAAAGTTTATGAACAAAATCCAAACTACATGGGAAATACTTTAAGGAACCAACAACTGGGATCTCATCTTTTTGAAAGGTTTCTGCACATCGAAAGAAATCACCAACAGAGTAGAAAGAAAACCTATGAACTAGGAAGAAAATTATAGTCAATCTTCCCTCAGACAAAGGCCTTTTATCTAGAGCACATAAAAAAAGTTTTTTAAAAAAATCAGGCATTCCAAATTCAAAGACCAAATCTAAAAATATGAATCTGAGATGAATAAACACATCTCAGAGGAATGGCAAATTACAAATGACAAACAAATATAAGAAAAACTGTTCATCATCACTGGTCATTCCAGAAACACAAGTTAAAACAACGCTGAGATTCCATCTCACCTCAGAAAGAATAGCTATCATCAACAAATCAACCATAAACAAATGCTCGAGGAGCTGTGAGGGAAAAGGAACCCTTCCGTACTATTGTTGGGAGTGTAGACAGGTACAACCACTGTGGAAATCAGCATGATTTCCCAAAAATACGAGAATTAGAGGTCCCATTTAACTCAGCTATTTCTCTCCTGGGTACTTTTCCAGAAGAACTGAAAACATCGTACCACTGTGATGTACGTATGTGCACCCATGTTTATAGCAGTGCAATTTGTCATAGCTAAGTCTTGGAAATAATCCAAATGTCCATAAACTGAGGAATAGACAAAAAAAGTGATGTTTTTGTACAATGGAGTGCTATTCAGCTATCAAAAGGATAAATTTGCAACTTGATGGTAGATAAGTGGATGCAACTAGAGACCATAATCTTAAGTATAATAAATCAGACCTGCCTGTGCAAACATCATACTGTCTCATTAGTGTAAGACCTTGAAAGAATAAATAAAACCATAAATATATAGTAGATACTGTGAAAAGGGAATGAATCTGTTCAAAAGCAAGGAGCTACTGAGATGAGAAAGACAGGAAAGGGAGGGAGGGGCAGAAAGAGACATATCTATGTATGTATCCAGGATGGCTTAGATAAATATACTGTGGATTTCTACTGGTCCATGGAAAGGAGAAGTTAGTGGTAAATATTTCTTCCGAGTTTGTTTTTTTTTTTCTTTTTCTCTTCTTAATTTCTTATAATTTTTTCCAACTTTGTGGAACCAGACATTAAAAAATTGGAAGACCGACTTCGGCTTGGCCAAGTAGAAGAGGTGATTCTTTGGGATGAAAATGAGCTAAGTCTGGCAAGGAAAATGATGCAGTGGAAACCATGGGAGCCGTTAGTGGAAAAACCTCCTGCCAACCAGTGAAAGTGGCCAATGTAACTGTCATTTTCTGCCTTTGATGGTTAATGGGAATCTGATATAATTAAATGTTCTGTTATATAAAAAATAAAATATAATTAAGAAGAATAAAATTGGGAGCCACCAAATAAGAGAGATGAAAGATGCAACCCTCACAAGGCTTAAGGCTGAGAGGCTCCCTGCAGAGTCATCAAGTCAAGACTCCATAGGAGGCTGAAGAAACTGGAGACTGGAGGCCACTGATGATGTAAGCATGCATCCATTCAAGAACGCAGCTCTTCCAAACGTGTATATTTTTCTTTGTGTGTGTGCCACTATTTTTTTCCATCCAGGATACAAGTCCCCTGATTAGTTGAGGGGTACAACTTATGTATCAGTTTGCTGACTTATATATGCATCATCCATCTATAGATGCAACCAGAACTGAGATTTACTGATCTATGAGGTATTCCTTAATCCATTCAAATTGATATAACATAACCAAAAATCACTGTAAGGAAAAACACAGAGCTAGAGAATCCAGGACACTGAGCGATGCACCATAAAATGTTGCTCATTTCCAGGGAGCAATAAGATGAAATAAAAGAAAATCAGTTTGGATTCAGATCATGGGGGCCCCTACATAAACTTTAATGCAATCTGAGTTTCACAGAAGTAGAGGGCTAGGGGTAGACAGCAGATAAATAAAAATTTCCTTTAGGATGGATCTGGCAGAGATTGGGTTGTTGGAAGATGGTTGAAGTTCTTGAAGTTCTACCAGTAAGCACTAGAGAGTGACAGAAGGTTCATCAACTCTTAATGAGATCCAACTTCCTACCAGCTGTCACAGACTGTGCCAGCTAATGTATTGACTTTGGGAAGATAAATCACTACTCCCTGGAAGTCATTTTATATCTTCTGTGTTTGTGCTACCAGACAGTAAAATAAACCTTAAATAGCCTTGATAGTTTGGATTATAGCCTAGGTGTATATGATCTGTATGCCCTATGGTTTAGACCTATGTGTTCTAAACATATGATAGAGAAATGGTTAACTCAAAAACAGGACTCAAAAACAATATTGCAAGGCTTCTTTAAGGCACCTCAGTTACTCAGACCTTTAATGGCCTTTTGCAAAAATACTGTCATTTAGAGCGTCAGGAGTAAGGAACAAGGAAAACGATGTGGTGGAGTTTTTTTCTCAAGAATTCAAGCTTGATTTGAGTTTTGAGTTGAATAATAATCTAAGCTCCTAGCATTTTAGCATTGCAGGGGGGTGTAGACACGTTCTGAAAAGAATAATACCTACATGCAGGCCTGAGCTGCCCACTGATTCTACCTGAAGAGAAACACACTCTTCTGAGCATGTGGTTCTTCTTAGCCTTCCCCCAAGAAACAGAATTCGGCGTCACCTGTGATCTCTTTCTCCTCTAACTCACAGTGGCATCTTGTTTTGCATTTCTTTTTTCACCTTCTTTTTTAACATCAGACTAATCCATCGTGAACAGTGACTGCTTTCATTGTATAGACTTTTGAATTTCAAAATGCCTAATTTGTTTATTTAAATGCAAAAGAGTTTCCAAAAGAAAGTAGGACAACTAAGAAAAGGTATAGCTCCCTGACTGCAGTCAAATATTAATTTTGCTTCTAGGATTACCATTTTGTAAGCCACCAAGACACCAATATTCTTTGAGAATATCCTTTTAGGGGGCCTATACTCTGAGATGCCTTACAGTTATCTACATTTCACAGATCCTGTCTTCAGTTCTTTAACTGTCTTTATGTAGTAGCAGATATAATAATATTATGAAAAATTTTCCTTCTTATTCTCCTCAAATTTGAGCAAATGTTTACCTCATGCATTCTTGCCCTGGGTCAGTAACTTCTAGAATAAAATTAGAAATAATTTTCAACCAAAGAGACAGTTTTCACCAATGAGTATGTTTCTACTCTTGAGTAATAGAAGATCTTAATCTTATAAACCTTGCCCTTTAGAATTAAACTGGAAGGGAGATAATTTCTCTAAATAATGCAAACCCTTTCAAGCATGATGTAAGAATTTACTGCAATACTAGACCTCAAAATTCCTATCCAGAAATGTGTCTTTCCAAGAAAACTTTCTATTTCAGTACAAAGCTTCAGAAAGTCTTCTATTAAAGTATGCATGGTGTACTGAAGATAATGAATTGCATTAGTCTGAATCATCTGTAGATAATCTGTAGATTATCAATCAAACAAGACAAATTTATGGAATTTCTATACTTACGTCATATACCAGGATAGTTGTAGTGCAGATGTGGAATGTAATTATACTGCCTTGAGGAGCTTAAATCTGTTTAAACAATAATCCTAATTTACCCCCAAGAAACAATAGAAAAGAGAAACAATAGCTTTTGCTCAAGAGGGAGATGGGCCATTTTGTGTATACCACAAATGTGGTCTTAGAATTCACAGGTAGACATGTATGGAGTTTGGCTGTCTTCGAGAATACTACATTGAGGAAGTAGTACACTGAATTTGTAAACTTTAGATCATGCTTATAATAAATATATCAAGATGGAGTCAGCACTTCAATCTGGAGAGCAACATATATGGAATGTTGAGTGACCAATAGTATTGAATGGAAAGCAAAGACACTGATAGGAGGTCTTTCTGACAAAAACTAGGCAATATGTGTAAGCCAGCAGGACATAAGATTGTGTAAGTATGATAGGAGGGATTGAAAGCCTTTGAAAGCATATCAGGAGGATTTGGGCTCAACATCACAAACAACAGAATTATTGTGGTTTCCTGGGAGGGAGTCAGGTCATAAAGCGAGCACTAAAAGGCAAAAGCCACCCAGAGGGACAGGCAGAGGAGGAACTGGAGGACCCAGGTCTGCATCCTGGACAGTGGTAGAGTTTACTGAAGAGAAAAGAAGACACAGGGCTTATTCTGAGTGTATTTTCAAAGGCTTGGTGACAGACTGAGTTGGAAGAGAGAACATCATTGAAGGTTACTCTAAGAGCTGGGTGGGACTGCTATCACCCACAGAAGACATTGTCCCTGGCCTTGGGCAGGACTGTCTGCTGCCAGAATAAAACTCCTTTTAAGCTTTCCTCCCCCTCCCAAAGAGAACATGGAGTGGAGAAAACAAAACCTAGTTATCATTTTCTCAAAGCCAGTGTAAGAGTAAATGGTATTTCTGAGAATAAATCTTTTCATTTATGAAAAGCTATTGATTTGATGGAATGCTTGATTTAGTCCATTTTTTATTCTATCACAGCAATGTTAGTGTGTAATTTTTTTGAGAAATAAAATCAATAGAGAGGGAAAACACAGAGCTTCTTCTTGGTTGCTTTATGCTCTTGTAATAGAGATTTCTGTCTTCCTAACATGGTTCATGCTAATGTAGCCCTTTCCTCTCCAGGTCTGTATCTCTAAACCATTATCATTTCTGACCAGTAACAGGAAACGTTCCTCTGCATAGTACACAGGGACTCAAACAGATTTCCTGCTCTTGTTAAACTGCCATTCTATCAGCAGTCCACTTCCATACCAAGAACTTGTTTCCTCTAAATTCAAACCTCCTCAGACAATATAGCTCACAGGAAAGTAAGTTAACAAACCATCCTGCTGGTTTCATCCAAAATCTTTTTTATGTTAAGCCAAGATAGTTGAAGGAAGAAGAACTAAATGCTTAGAACTCATGCTACTGAGATGTCCAATGCCATGTAAAGCGGGGGGGGGGGGGGGATGCTGAATAAATAGGATGGATCATATCTAAATGTTCACATGATTTACTTACTAATTGCTCATTGCTCATGTTATGATGAAATTTCACATCCACCACCCTGTTCACATGACTTTCTCAGGGGCCTCAACTACAGTGAGTTTTAGTTCTTATTTTTCAAATGAAATTAGAGACTTTTCCAAATAGAGGGAGATGAGAAGGACTGAATGACGTACAAGTTTTGAGCTTGGTTACAGACCGGTCCCAAGAGCAAGGAGTATTAGAAATAATTTGGGGTTGCCACGATGGGGCGTTGCTCACCCTGCCTTTGCAATTATTTATTTTCTGATTTAGTCAAATAGGAAACTGTCCTTCGTCACCCTTCACAGAGCTGATCTTCAATGACTGGACACCAAGGTGGCTGTCACCCCAGACAAGTTCAGAGTGCAACCTCTGGAACCTGTTTTGGGGACCATGGAGCCCTGAGATTTACCATTGCCTGTACCAGGTCTGTGACCTTAATGAAATCACTTAATATTCTGAACCTCCATTTTTTGATAAAATTAGAATAAAATTACTAATTGGTTGTTGTGAGAATTAAATAAGAAATGTATTGAAAAGGCTTTGCAAGCACCTGATAAAATATTTAGTGCCCAATAAATATTTAGCACTGAATAAAATATTATTATTTGCCATTATATCCTGTGACCTCTCCATGAGCCTGAGGGACATCTTTATAATGATGAAGTGCAAATATCTTAAGTTTGCTCTACATAGAAGATAACTTTTTATATTTTCTAACAAAATTCATGTTCTTCTTGTCCTTGTGAATAATATCACCATCCCTCCAACAAGTTAGCCAGGAAATTATTGGACTTCTTACTTGTTTATCCAGTCCCTTGAGGCCCCTCATCCCCAATTACAGCTAATCAAATCTCCACCAGTGCCAGACTTTCCTTGAAACAATGGTTTTTTCTACTTTTTGGAGTTTGTAGCCATTTTTCAGAATTGTAAAGCCATGTGGTATTCTTTACATAATAATGCATTCAGTGAAAAAAACAAAAACCTTCACATGTCACTTTTTTGTACAAATAGACCCTCCAAGTCCAGTATTAGCACCTTCTTGGGGTCCAGGAAGCAAAATTAGGATCCAGCTCTAAAGTATTTCTACAAACTAGCTGTTCCTTTGTATTTATCTGGCCTCTCCTCTAGTTCTAAGTCTTTTTTATCTGTGACATGGATCCAACTTGGTCTTTTTGATTCCAGTACATTGTCTCTCATTCAACGTAAGTCTGCTCACAGGATTTTCTACCCTAAAGTAACACTATCGAGTCCTCTTTTGAAATATTTTATTATTTTTTAATGTATTAAAAACCCTGTGTGTATAGGGTGTCACTACACAGATTATACTCTAGTGATTTTCTTATTTTCAGCCTCTCAAGCACTGAGATTAGGTGTGTGCCACCACGCCCAGTCGCAGCCATTGTGTCACTGAAAATGGGGGCAGGGCTGACACAGCATGCTGGGGATCGAACCCCAGTTTTCTGTAGTCTGTTGAGCTGTCTGGTGATCGTCAAGTTTCATTATAATAACCTAGACAAATTCTGAGTATAGACATAGGTTGTGTTACAAATATCTATATAATAAAAGAAAGAAAGAAAGAGAGAAAGAGAGAAAGAGAGACAAAGAGAGAGAGAGAGAGAGAGAGAGAGAGAGAGAGAGAGAGAGAGAGAGAGAGAGAGAGAATAAAAAAAGAAAAAAAGAGAGAAATAGAGATGTTCCTGATGCTGGTAGGCTGGATTACACTTCAGGAAATACCGTGCAAGATGAACTTCTGCCAAATTTCACTTGGCCTCTGATTTTACAAACTGCGTGTGTGCAGAACTTTTCATCTTAACAACTTCATTAAAAATTTTCTTTTCATCATTCAATGCAGCCAACTTTTTAATGTGTTCTTTCTTTACCAATTTCCCTAATCAGAATTCTTCTCCAAGAACAGCTTCTTCCACCTGCACTCCTGTTGGCCCCTGAGCATAGTGGGTGTTTCCATAAGCTACTGTTGTTCATGTGTGTGTGTGTGTTTTTTTTTTTTTCCCAGCCCAAAACAATCTTAGAGTATTTTTTTTTTTTTTTTTTTAGTAAGAGAATTGAACTTAGGACCTTGCACACGCCAGGCAGGCACTTATGCCACTGTGCTGTCTCCCAGCCCATGATTTCATTTCTTTCTCTTTTCTTTTTTCTTTAAATGTATTTAGTACAGGACCTACAGGGTCTCACTGTGTAGATCATCAGAATGATCCTTCCTGTTTTTCAACCTCCCGAGCACTGAGATTACGGGCGTGTGCCACGGCGCCCAGCCTCATTCACCACCTCAGCATGCCCCAGGGGCAGGGCTGGCACAGCATGCCAGGGATTGAACCCCCGGTCCCTACATCTGCCTAAGGAGGCACTTTAATCCACTGAGCTATCTGGTGGGCCCTAGAATAAATACTTCTTGAAGGCGCAGTAATTTCCACTCAATTTCTTATGCCATTACAGTGCTTACCAGAACCTCAGATGTGGTAGGTGGTCTGAAAATGTTTCCTGAAGGGTGAAATTTGCTGTTTGTCATGCATGTGCCGTGTTTCCAAATCTAATACCTCTGTGGCTCAGAGCAGTGAATTCCAGCTGAGGTATCACTGTAGTGCTGCTGCCGTGCCCGAGCAAGTCGCTTGTGTAGCGGGCACCACTCCTGTGTTTGCTTCCCAACTCTGAGGCCAGCAACATCTTTTTGCAAGGCTGAAATCCATCAGGGTAATACTGATGATTTATATCATCTGCAGAATTTGGCAGATGATATAAATAAGACTGGATGTTGCTTTTTATCTTCAAAAATTGATTTTCCAATGTGATTAGTAACCAAAACATCTAGGAAAGTCCTCTGTACCTTCACAGAATCCATTCCAGCAAGACAAACTTATGTCACAATTTTGAGAGTCATTCTTTGTAAGTAAGAGAATTGCACATAGAAAAGCCCTGGAACTGCGCCATCCAAATGGCAGTGAGTAGACCATAGTGTGCCCGGAGATCTAGGGTTTCTGCTGTTTTCTGTTTGGAAGCTATGAAAAAAAGAAACACATTGCTTGACTCATGGGAGCTTTGGCGTCATGATCCACAGAGGAGAAGCATTAATGTCCTGTCCCACCTATGTCAACATTCTTGGAAGAATAAATGGGAGAGTCATGTGTGTGGAACATTTTTAAAATTGTAAACTGCCATCAAATGTGTTTTCCTAACTCTGAGCTCCTAGATTTGGTTTGTTATGGGAGACTCTAGTGCATAAGGGAGTGGCAGTTCCTTATTTATTGTCATTCATCAATCTCAATCAATGAAGAGTCAGTATGTGTTTTTAATATTGAGTCTCCCTTCCATTTCCTTCTACTCAAGACAAACCTGTAGCATCAACCAAATTTGGATTTAAACTTTTCTCTCCGAATACTGCATTGAACTCCTCTTTCCTTACAATAGCAAACACTAGAGCAATCTGATCTTTATCACAAACTTTATTGGAATACAGACATACTATTTAACTACTCTCTTCTCCCTATAACACAAAAATAAATGGCATTGATTAGCGATTGACTTCAAAGTGAGTAATTGAGCTTTAATGGGTTTATAAAAGGGATTGAAATCAAGGCAATAAATTAAAAGCAAAATAAAAGAGTAAACAAGAAAGGATGTTTTACAACTTGGTTCCATTACAGTCTATGCTAACCAGATTAAAAAGTAATTGCCATGTCAAGAAAAATTATAGGGGCTTCTGCAAAATGAAAGAGCAGTGGGCTTCTTTTGTATGCAGGGTGTAAAATAAAAAGAAAAGCAAATGAGTATGGGGCTCGTGGAAGAGGGGCAGAATATTTATTCCTTGTTTTTGCTCTGCTTTCAGAATCAGAGCTTTCTTCATAGAAATAGGCATTATCACCCACACTGTAATGAGCCTCGTGCCTTCAGCTGAACTTTATAATGTTGTCTATTATCATTGCTATAACCTATGAAGAGTATATTGCTTTTTTTTTTTTTTTTTTGGCAGAACTGGTTACTGAACTCAGGCCCTTGCGCTTGCCAGGGAAATGCTTACTCACTAAGCCATCTCCCCAGCCCCAGAGGAGTGCATTACTTATGCAGTTTAAATTCCCTAAATTAATGAGCATGCAAAGATATAATAGTTTCAGTATTTGGTGGGGGTCTTTTAAAGTAGGTTATTATTATTAAAAAATAGATCACATATGGTGTGCAATAAGAAGCACTTGTGGTTGGAGAACCAAAATGCACTGTAAAGCAGGAGACAACAGATATACATTCAATGCAGGTGTCATCTCTATAAGCTCCAGCGAGGCAGCACGGACACTTAAGGAGCTGAAAGTGGTCCTTTAGGTGTCAGAACTCCTCATCTCACAGAATTCCTAGTAAGAAGCCCAAGACATGGGAAAGGGCAGACATCCAGCAGTTTTTAAAATAAGTATCCCTAGACATCTCCTGCTAACCTACTCTAAAGACAACGCTAAAGGCGTAAACATCAAGATTCTAGACAATATTTGTTGATAAATCCCAATAAACAATGTGACAGTAACTGAAATGATATAGAGGAGTGTGCTGGGTTCAGCGTTGGAGGCAGTGAGTTGGAATAAATGCATCATCGAGCCCTCCCACAGGTGGATCTGCCTGTTACCCATAGCTTCCAGGTTAGACTGAGAGCCTTGTGCTATCTGCCTGGGAGAACCCAGGGGGGTAAGTAAGGAGTCCACCAGGAGATCACATGAGGGTTTCCCAGAGTGCTGAGAGGAGCTCTTCAGTAGCTGCAGAAAGATAAAGAGAAGGACAGATTTGTTAGGGCTCTCATCACGTATTAGGGAACGATGAACACTGGCCTTTTCATATGTATTTACTTTAAGAATCTATAATCCTGGCTAGCTTGAAATGGAGAAAATAAATAGAAGATGATGACATAATTATACAGGAAGACAAACTGATCACATCCTTAGAGATTCTTCAGTCACTACTTACACTTAATATTCTTTTTAAAAATTATTATTTTTATTTTGAGACAGGGTCTCACTCTGTAATTCAGGCTGACCTTGAACAAATACATAGCCCAAGCGGGCCTTGAACTCTCAGCAGTCCTCCTGCTTCAGCCTCTTCAGTGCTGCCACCACAGTTACCTACCACTATGTCCACCACTTCTTACAAATCCTTTGTTTTAGTTGATCTGGGATGGAGAAAATGCGTTGCTTAATCATAATCAGCTTTTACTCAAAATTATATGATAGAGTTTGAATCATGGAATGTCTGCCCTTCTCCTATTAAAAATGTTTAAATTTATATAATAGATTACAAGACATAAGGCCTTCAATTACAGTGCTATACTTAAAAATGAGCACAAAATAATTATCATTTTACGACTTAGAATTTATGTCAAATTGAAGAATTATTTATTTTCATTTACATAATGCTCATGTTTTAGTTTGAGTTATTTTAAGCAAGTTTTCTCAGGTTAGTTTTTTGAACTGCATGCAGTTATTGCAACAGATACAACATATATAATATGTGTGTCTTACATATATCTCCTAACACTGTATATATTAGAAAACAAAATATTTAAAAGAAAAATATCTGGGATTTAGTTTAAAATGGGACACGATAAGATCGGGTAGAAAACAATTAAAATGGTTCTTATATA
Source organism: Ctenomys sociabilis (assembly GCA_004027165.1). NCBI lineage: Eukaryota > Metazoa > Chordata > Mammalia > Rodentia > Ctenomyidae > Ctenomys > Ctenomys sociabilis. The sequence goes on from PVKA01010465.1 coordinate 20,342, forward strand.
CTAAAAGATATTCAAATTTACTAAAACTAAAAATAATAAAATCAAAGCACCAGATATTTTTTCACAGATCCAGAAACAAATGTCATTAGCATAATTAATTTGGAAATTGTGAGGAAACAGAGAGGGAGAGAGAGAGAGACAGAGACAGAGAGAGACACAGAGAGAGACAGAGAGAGACAGAGAGAGACACAGAGAGAGACAGAGAGAGACAGAGGGAGACAGGGAGCGGGACATAGAGAGAGACAGAGACAGAGAGAGACAGAGACACATAGAGAGAGAACTTCTATATCCAATGGAAGACAGAAAAAAGGCAAATATACTTATCTTCAAGTCAAATTGATAGGAGAAAATGCAAAATACAGAACAATGTATTCAAGGTAAAGCAACTTTCATGCTCCAAAGAAAGAGAATAAAGCTATATATTTATATTTTCCTGTATATACCAAAGCCTTTGAAAGGATGTGTGTGCATTAATAGCAGTAATTACCAGAACTGGAAGAAGAAATAAGACAGGTGAGCATTTTTGACAGTTCTAAGGAAGCATATTTTAAATAATAACCACAAATCATTTTGCTATTTTTCCTATAGTAATTGGAAAACAGAAGCTCTAGGGAGTTTTAAATGAATGTTAACTTCTTAATTCTGATGCTACTGGGATTTGCTACTTTGCTAAATTCAAATTTAGAATTTTCATTTGTTTCAAAGCATTTTTAATTAGATTCATTAATTACAGATCCTAAGGTACTCTGAAAAGCTAAATTCCAGCCCTTCATTAGCCTGTCATGCAGTCAATTGCATGTTGTTTGCAGATGAACATGCAGTAATCTTAGACACATGCCTTTTCCTCAAGTGTATGTGAAGGAGGACATATTGAGCCTCTATCGTTGTAAGTGCAGGGTCTACACGGGTCTTTCTTCTGAGCCCCAGCGTGATGCAGAGTGTCCCATGTGAGCTCTTACCCTATGAAGCCACCTTTCAACTTCTGCTACATGCTCATCTCTGTTGTGAGGACCACTTCTCTATTTAGGTTCATTCCTGCAACAGAACTTCTGACAGCACTGTCTACTTTTCTTTGCTAATTCTTGTACTTATAAGGACATTTCTATGATGAGCTCTATAATGTTGATCCTTAACACCCTTTTAAGTCCCAGAAGGGCAGATAATATGTCTATTTTGGTCTCTTGTGTGTTCTCTAGGCCCAGAGAAATGTAGGTCAATCAATATGTGTTAGGTGAAAGACTGATCGAAATAAGCCCAATTTTATTTTCAATCTTCTATTGTAAGAAAATCTACCATTTTTTTATTTTGAAAATCAGAATCAGAAATTTTTATTTAAAAATAACTTGGCTGAGATCTGCCTCACTGCATGGTTTTCCTCTATAAAAGTCCCTGGAGGGGTGAGTGAGACCACCTGGACAGCCAGATCCTGAAATGACCCAGAGAGCAGGCCCAGCGTGGAACCCTTCAGCAGAACTCCCTGCAAAGAGGCTAGAGGCAAGACCCACCCAGCTTATTCAGGAGCAGAACATCTTGCCAGAGTGATGCAAAAGATACACCTGCAGGGCTGTAGCAGGAAGAAGTGGAGCACAGCAGCCAGACCCAAGCCACACCTACCAGGAGGATTGTGAACTTCGTAGATCTGGACCTGGTGCTAAGGTGATAACTCTATCTAAGCTCTACACCAAAGGTCCAAAGTCAATGGTATACAAAATGATGAAGAGAAGGAACAAAAAGCA